>JAOVYW010000031.1:1372033-1393145 GCA_025775045.1 Hiodon tergisus
AGGAAGACGGCAAGAAGACGACAACCCCGGTGAACAGCATGAAGACGGCAAGAAGACGACAACCCCGGTGAACAGCATGAAGACGGCAAGAAGACGACAACCCCGGTGAACAGCATGAAGACGGCAAGAAGACAACCCCGGTGAACAGCATGAAGACGGCAAGAAGACAACCCCGGTGAACAGCATGAAGATGGCAAGAAGACAACCCTGGTGTACAACAGGAAGACAAGCACAAAACCTGACAGCCCGCTATATTTCAGCAAGAGAAAGAAAAAACTCCCTACAAAAGCAATCAAACAAAGACTGAAATAAGTCTTTAACTAAAGCTCTGCAATGTCAGTCTCTCCATTAACATTGGGGTTGCCACACCAACAGTGTTCTATAAATAAATTAATTAAATAGAAAAAACCTTTAAATCAGGAGAGCCTTGCAGTCAGGGGGGAAAAATTAAAATGCAAAGGCAAGGAAAATAAATTTACATTCTGCTGTTGCTCGGTTCCAAAAAACCTATTTGTTATGCAATACATTATGCAAATGTTTTAATTAATAGAATTTTAAATTAGCAATTAATTAGGCCACCTTTATTGCAGCCCAGACTGAATAATGCAAAGCAGGCGATAAAAAGGGGGAGCTGGGGTTCTCTGTGATGCAGAACAGGCGTGCAGTGAAATTAACAATATTCAAATACTGGAAATGCAAATTGATAACATGCAAAATATTCATAATATAAATTAAAAACCAAAGTGCCCGCTGAAACCCAACCCTGTGTTCCTACAGCAGTCTCTCTCAGGAAGTTTTTTTTTACTCTACAAGACTGAGTAGAGTAAAATAATAACTAATAACTCACTGTGTGACCATAAGCCTGTGAAGTTCCCCGTTGGTGAAAAATAAAATCAAGTTGTGGTTCAATAAATTTATCAAAGGATAATTCAGACCTTACGGTTTGTAAATCAATTAAAAATTGAATAGGGCTTATTCTTAGAAAGATATGATGCCCCTTAAAATGCAAGACTTAAGGCATCAATGGGTTTTGAAACACAAGGTCAGAGAACCAGCATGGAACCACACCTGAGCGATACACCAGCGCAGAGGCAGAACCACACCTGAGCAATACACCAGCGCAGAGGCAGAACCACACCTGAGTGATACACCAGCGCAGAGGCAGAACCACACCTGAGCGATATACCAGTGTAGAGGCAGAACCACACCAGATAATGCGTTGTTTATTCTTCGGGTCTGCGTCAACAAAATTATTAAATCGCAGACATCTGCTGTTGCTGCTGACAAATTCAAGTCCGGAGTGGACACGGCTACAAGGCAAAAAGTATGTGGATTCCACATAGATGTGCTCATTCCACTAGATGTTGGAACATTTCTGTGGGGACTAGCCACAAGAGAATTAGTGACATGGGGCACTGATTTTGGTTGATTAGGCCTGGCTTGCAGTTGGTGTTCCAATTCATCCCAGAGGGGTTTAATGAGGTTGAGGGGAAAGAGCCACAAAATCCACAAAGTTGGAAGTACAGAATCTTATGTCAATATATGCTGTAACAATTTCCCTTCACTGGAACTAAGGGGCCTAGCCCAAACCCAAACCATGAAAAACAGCCCCAGAACACTTTTCTTCCGCTACCAAACTTTACAGTTGGCATTATACATTCAGACAGGGAGATGAATCCGTCGGTCTGCCAGATGGTGAAGCGCGACTCATTTCTAGAACGCACATTTTCACTTCTCCAAAGTTCAATGTCAGCAAGCTTTACACCACTCCAACTGATGCTTGCCATTGGGCATGATCTTAAGCTTGTGTATAGTCGCTAGGCCATGGAAAACCATTTCATGAAGCTCCTGACAAACAGTTATGGCACAGACATTGCTTGCTGTTTGGAACTCCATAGTGTTTCAGCACTTGGCGGCCACGTTCTGTGAGCTTGTGTGGCCTACCGCTTCATGGCTGGGCTGTTGTTACTCGAAGACATTTCCACTGCACAATAACGGCACTGACAATAACCGTTGACCGGGGCAACTCTAGTGCAGATATTTGACTCACTTGTTGGAAAGGTAGCATCCTATGACATCCTATACATTGAAGGTCCCTGTGTTCTTGGCCAATGTTTATATCTATGGAGATTGTATGGTCATGAGCTTGATTTGATACACCTGTCAGCAATGTGTGTAGCTTTATCAACCAAATCCACTAACTTAAATGGGTGTCCATATACTTTTGGTCATGCAGTGTACAAGTTAAGTTGGCTAACTAGCCATGTACGTTTTTATTCTTTAAAAATTAGTCTGTTTAAAAAAAAAGTTTTATATTTACATTTTTTGATGAACATCCAACCTAAAACACAGACCTGAAAAAATGAAAACTAAAAAGTTTTGATTCAATTTTAGACAAAGCATAAATAGCTATATGACTAAAGCTTATAACCACTGTGCCATAGTCATAATCACAGTGGCATAATCAACAGGGACTGTAAATAAATCAATTTATTCTGTTAATATACATTTATTTAGTTTACACAATTGAATGAGTTCATATTGCTCTTTGTTCATAAGTTCCAAACTTTCTTTTTTAGCCCTCAACGTACAATAAAAAGATTTGAAATGCAGTTTGCCGTGTCTCACCCTATGTGGTTCAACAGATTTCAAAGCATTTCAGAGAAGAAAAAAAAAATATACATATACACACACATATATCCTGATAGATTGGCATCTGAGACCATGACCCGCCGTGTACACAGAAGCCAAAAAACTTGTGTTTCCACAGTAGTCCGGGTGTTCTTTCGGAAGTATCTCTCAGCCTTAAGACACCCCTATCCCAATGGCTTGAGACAGAGGCAAGCTGCTGTGAACAAAGAGTCTGCTCTTTGTTCATATATTGGGACACGGTCACGTTTATTACCCTGACTGGAGGTTTGCACATGGGACATGGAAGGGCACCCAGAGCAGGATCCAGACATTCACTAACAAAGCCCTTCATTATTCATACCTGTAGCTCACAGAGTAAGTAGGACCAGGAGGCCAGCCTGTATAGGTGTGAGAGGACACTGTTGTGCTCCTTACTCAAGTTTAGAAATGCCTGAAAAAATGACTGAAAATGACACTGGGTGGATTGTTAGCTCCCAGGGTCATGTCCCAATGGACTCTGCAACAATGACCAACTTTACAGCCACATAATCTAAGTTCCTGGAACAGACACACAACAACATCCCCACAAGCAAGACCGCTAGCCTTGCTGTTTTTTTTAAGCTTAATTCTGAACACTTCTCTTCAAAGCATGTAGCATGTAGCATGTCTTTTCTACATCTGATACAACACTCTGATTTACTCTAGGTATCGCGGCTTGTTCTGCTCACGATGTAGTAAATTACTATTTCGCAAACATCGAGTACAAATTGTCAAGTCATTTTTTTTAAGCCGCTGGCATGAGACTTGCTTTTTGCGTTCCGCTTCTCTCCCTCTCACAGACACAAAAAGAAAAAAAACCTCACACATACGTCACACACACTTGCTCACCCATCCAGACCACTCTCCTGGATGAGTGTGTGTGACGTATTTCGCGTTTTTGTATCTGGAGAGAACAGGGAAAGAGCCTAGAGAGAGCGAAAGAAGCGAAACAACAAAACGAGTGTCGAGTTCGGGAACGGTAATAGAATATGGAGGTGGACGAATTGGTTCTGAAAAAGAAATAGCAGCGGATCCATCGTCTGGCAGCGGTTTGGATATCGCAAAGAAGATGCTGAACAAACAACGGTTATCTGCAAAATATGCAGATAGCAGGAATGTTCTTGTTGAATCCACTTTTGTTGCTTTGAGCTCTGTTAAGGGACTTGGTTGAGCTTGAGGTCTTGAGGTCTGTAACTAGGCTACAGTACATTGTCCTGCATCATTTCATTATTCATTTTAATTTAACAGCTGTTAAAAGTACTGTGTGCAGTTTGAATAAATACTGTTTTGTTCAATTTAACTTGGCAGTGATTTCCCCCTTTTTGCATCCACGTTTAAAATTGTTCCAATAGAAACCACTAATGAATATAAACAAGAACATTTTAAAGCAGACATATGTTGAAGGGACTACTAGAATCATCATACTGGTGTTATTGTAGGGATCAAAGGGTTAAATCAAGCATTTATGAAGTGCTTTAAAGGAGATTTCAAAAAAGAGATATATATCGTGTATCGTGATAAAGCCTAAAAATATCGCATTATTTATAGGCCATATCGCCCAGCCCTACTGCGAACACAGACCTGCTCTAAATCTAGCACACACAGGTCCCACACAGAGTTCTTGCGCTGATGTAACTTTTTAGGTGAGACAGTTAGAATCAGAGTCTACATTTACCAGGAAGCTTTCCACCTAGTAACATCCTAGAGTGATTTCATGAGCAATAGAGAACAAATTTATACCCAGATTATACTTTCCCCCAGATTATATCATTGTTCACAATACAACATTTTTTCAATATTTTAAATAATGTACACGGCGTTATGTAAATTTTCCATCAGTTTGCCATTTAAAACACTGTAAAATTAGTAATCAAAGATTTTAAACAATTGCTGGCTAATGAATATCTGAGGTTCATTTGACCAGATCTTGAAAGGCTATACAAGTTGGTTATCAGGTATACACCTTCCTGATAGATGTTCTCATGTTGTTGTTTTTCATTAGCCAAAAAAGCTATTTTGACTGGGAGCCAGATTCTGCAATATCCACAACACTTTCCACAATGAAATGCATACAAGTCCCTTCTTCAGTCTGTAATAACACACTGCCAATCTTTCATTCAAGCTAACAGTCTTATTTCAGTTAAGTTTAATTTTCTTATTTAGTACAGTACTTCTTACAAGCCACTTATCATAGGGTCAAAGTGATTAAATTAACATTGGGTTTTATTTATTTACTAAAAAATAATAAAATAATAAAATAATTCATAAGTGAATTATAATTAGTGCTGAAATCGTCATGAAACAGCTCGTTGATGTGTTGAACAGAAGCAGTGGATGTTTTGTAAGGTGACCTGGGAGTTTCTAGTCCCTGGAAAGCAGAAGATTGAAGTATTGTTCATATCCAAACTCCAGAAGATTAGCCGCAACCCCAAAAAACACCAGATAAACATCCCGACCATAGTTAGCAGAGGGCCAGGATGTGCACAGCAATGCATCAATCTACTTTTGTAACTCATTAAACACAGCAAAAAAGGTAAAATCCTATAATTGGTGTCCCTGTCAGTGGCTTTTGATCCAGTACGCATTTGCACTAGAAGCAGTGTTATTTCTCCATTGTCAATATTCTCAAAGAGAGAAAAAAAAACTGTTCTCCAACAGGAAGTGTCTCTGTTGGCAGACAAGCAATGACCACCGATCTTATGCAAGGAAGTGGTCTTGGTATGGATGCTCTCAGAGCAGCTTTGGGCTGCCCGAACCCAAAACCAGATGCAGGGTACCAGGGGAGATGTGTCGTGTGGTCTGTACAACAATCCTTCCAATAATAGAAAGAAAATCGCATAGCTGAATCTAAGAAACTGCCTTCTCTACAACATTTGCTGCACAACCCATCATATTCCCTCAGCCAAACCATAATTTTACAAATATTTAGAGCAGAGATGCTTCATCAGCTGAGAAAGATACATGCAAATTCAATACCAAAAGCTATGACCAATGAAAAGGTGTGTCACTAGGTTTTGATTCAATCCACCATCCTAGTATGATCCTAGTTCCTAACTTGCTAAAACAGGTGTCACTTATAGTGCCATCAACTATTTCTTTTAAAAGTGATTTACTGAAATTCATTAATCAAATTAAGACAATTAAACATGGGTTATTATTGAGATTCATGTGTGCATGTTACCTGCAAATTCACAAAGAACACCAACTACAACTCACCATCCATTCCAGACGCCAACCAAATACTTACTTTTAAGGTAAGCTGTTGTATCTGTGACATTTTCACATCCAGTACATGTAAATAAAGTTGGATTACATTTGTCAGTGTCAACCAAGCAGAAAATTATCCATGGGCGGGGTAGTGAGTGATTTACCGTGTGCCAGCAAAACAGATAATCCAAGATGTGACCCAGGTATTATAATTATTATAATATAAGTTTGTATCAGCTTCGTACTATTAACAAAATTTAATGGGGAAGTGTCCGTTATACTTTGTAAGACCTTTAAAAAAAATAGAATGAAAATTCCAACGATGCGAAAATCTAAAACTCATTAATCTCGTACAAATTGCTCCGTTAAGCAATCGGGTATACAAATGCGAAATGAAGCGGCAATAAACTTGGCATACTAACGTACAGATCAGTTTGAAAGTTTAGGATTAAGTTACAACTAAAGCAAGCATGGAGCCATCAATTTTGTTGGGACATTTAAAAAAATCTTCTTGCGTTCGAAGAGAATACAAAAACGTGATTCAAAATAAATTCGAGAATTGCAGGTATAGTACGGATTTCGAATTAAAACAATAGAACGGCCTCTACTGGTAAAGAGCCGGGACTTAAAGTAAATAGCTTGACCCTAGTGGAAAACAGTAGGCCCCGTCTGTCCAGGGTAAAATAATTGCGTGATATTCAAGACAAAAATAATGCGTTTAGAATAATTACTAAACATGAGAGGCGGAGATCCATTCGGAATTTTAAATAAATGAAACCTCCCAAAATTAGACATTCTAATGAGACGTTTTAATATATTCATTCACCGTAACTAAATCTCATCCACACAAAACAAACAGGATCACTACAGATATGTAAAAAACTTGCACGCTACGCAAACACAACGGCAGCGGTCTTCGCTAACAAGCCGTACATGTCCGACTGTATGCAAAGTGAGAAAATGCACTTTAGTCAAATTTAAACTTTATAAGCAACTAGAACAAATGGCTATACGCTGGTAAATTTCTTTGCATGTATTTGTTCATTTGTTATATTAAACCGAATTTTAAAGCGGGGTGAAATTCAGACAAAGGGGAAGCTTCTATAAAATACAAAAATAAATGCCGTTTCGAAGTCGTCGTAACTAGAATTGCAAACAAAAGATTCAACGTTATCTAACCTTTCATTCAGTAAACATTTAAGTCGCATCAACATTGAACTTTTATAATACGAAAACTTAAATTAAATTCAACTACCTTTTCTAGAGTAACTATATTGGTACCGTAGTTTATAAGCAAATATATACACACACACATACATGAACACACACACAATGTTTACTGCAACAGGTATAGCACTTTCTTTTCCAATTTGGGTCAATAATAATAATTTCTCACAAACCGCCAATCGTGCTCATTATAAAACAAGAAACAACTAAAATGCAACCAATCAAAATAACTCTCGCTCTAGAAGTTATTATTGCAATTCCGTGCAAATATTTGTCAAGTTAAAAAATGTACGTTTTGGCAGCTCCAACAACTTATACGCTTTATGGCCAGGTGTAAACTCATGTTTTCGTCTATGGTCTTTCACGAGTGTTACATTTTGTTTTTATAATGCAAAGAGCATGTTAAAGATCTGACGTGATTTGGGGACCTTTCATTTTCAACTTCCTAAAAGTACAGCAAATTAAACCGCACTAACGGAGGGAGCAGTAGCCATCACGCCTCTTGGTAGCTACTGTAAAACAAACGGTCACTGTAAGTCGCCCTCACAGGACAAGTAGTAATTCAAAGAGAACTCAATGCTCAAACTAAATCACAGTTTTATATAGTATTGTGGATACTCCGTTTAATATCGAATCGTGCCGATAGAATTACCTTAACGACTCGCTTTTTGGTGGGCTTCGCATGAATAACCCCGCAGCTGGTCTTATGCCGCAAAGCAAAGGGCACAAAGGATGGGGGAACACACACTAAAGCCGCCAGAGCCATCATAAACACGAAAAACAACATTATCTGCACGCGTCTGATATTAAAAAACGTAAACACGACAAAACACGCGTCGTAGCTGCTGCCGGCTAGCGAATGAATATGTAAACTGTAGCTAGTTAGTCAATCTTATCACACCGCAATCCCATTGAACACAAAGCAGTAGCAAGCGCCTAGCCCCCAGTTAGCTCTTTCTAAGAAGCTAGACAACTACAAACATCACCGTTCACATCACAATTCGGCGATCTCAGAGAAACCAAAACTGATCCATCTGAATAATTAGTAATAAAATATGCAAAATCACGATCCATTGAAAGGAATATGAATATGTAACGCGTTCAACGCGTTAATCACAGAAAATGTTTTTCACCATTTCTTTAAATTTGATAGTCTGCTATTCCACTTTCCCCTAGCAGTCTGTGAAATATATTGCAAGCCATCCGATGTACCGAATACACTACTGGAAATTTCTAAGATATTATTCTAAGGGTTCATTGCTTATTTTCGCCCCGATCTAGGTTGTGAGAAAGACTGTTTGAATATGAATATGAATATGTAAAATCCAGTAATGATTACCTGGTCCTGAACTCTCATCTTGACTCGTTGCTCCTCCATCCGCCATTTTGAATATTTAACCCGAAATCCCAACCCCGAGATACAAAACTACACACCCCGCGCTACCTCAGAAATTTGCATTAAGCTTTTTTTTTTTTTTTTTTAAATATATAACAATACTGAAACATAAGTTTGACTAAGAATTAAAATTTTCTGACCACATAAACAAAATTATCTGTTGATTTAAATACTAGTTGGTTTTTTGTAATGCGAAGGAAGCTTCGGCTGACTATCGGAAACAGTTGGCGAAAACTGACGAACTTCAAACAACATAAATGAGGAAAATACGCGGAAAAATTTGCTATTTTTCATCTATTGTTAAGAAACTTAAAACTGCAGATTTTCAGACACTGACACACGAAATTCTGTATGATATTATAATTAATTCTGTATCAATTAAATATATTTAAATACAAGTTATTGTGAGTCGTATTTTATCCGGAAATAGTCGAGTGTAGGTGTTTCTCGTTCTCTAGACAAAGCGCCAGGCATGCGCTTTGTGAATTTATTTCTGCTCTTTCAAATATCCCACATGTAGTTCTGCTACAGAGGCACACACATACATAAAACATCCCACATGTAGTTCTGCTAAAGAGGCACACACACACATAAAACATCCCACATGTAGTTCTGCTACAGAGGCGCACACATGTGGGAACTCATTGAACCGTGTGCAAAGTTGTATTACTACTTTCTGTAATTGGAAAGATGCATTGAAATCTATTTGTATACAAATTAATTCGAAAAAAGATTGCTCAGAAATGCTTCAATAGAACGTTTTTGAATTGAGAAATGGTCTCCTGCCTTGCAGTCGCCACTTCTTTCGCTAAAGATTCTTGGCCGGTTTCGAGCGAATTCAGAACTGTATAGAAACTCCCCCCACGAAAACATTCATTTTCTTTTTTACATACAAACATAGCATGGATTTATAGGCGACGTGTCATTATTACAGACTGTAAGCTAATCATTCTAAAGCTGCATCATCAGCATAATGGACACTGTAAAATACTTAAATTATTGAAGTATACATATAATGAGAAGGGCACCTGATCTAATAAAATCGGACTACCATGTTATACCGCTGAATGGTCATACCCTGGTCGATGAGGTCATTCTGCCTCATTGGCAACCTAATTTGTGCATTCACGAAAGTGAGCTTTCTGAGCAAGTTCAACATCTTTGGCATGTTTGAATTATTTATTAAGTCTGGAAGCAAAAGTTAATGTCCCAATTAGAAATGGGCAATAATGTATTTTGTCATTGTTTACTGGCCCAAATATAAATTTTGCCAGATTCGGCAACGAGGCAGTGCCCTCCAACCTATCTGTCTCAGGCAGACAGAATGAAAAGAAAAAGAAAAAAATCGAAGAGCTTAATGATGTAATTCCTCTTGACAATTTAGAAAACGTTATTTAATAAGGAATCGAATACGAAGGACCAAGAGATAAGGAAAGTATTTTAATACAGCCACATCATTTACAGTGTTACGGTTAGTTTAAGATTTATGTAACCTTTCATTAATAACACCATGTTACTCCCACTAAGGGATACGACCGATGCCAACGGAAGAGTGTTGTTGGCTTAAAAAAAGAAATCGCAATTGAACGGTTTTCAAAATAAAATATAACAGTAATTTGTTAACCACATGCAGTGAGCTTCGAACCGTAATCATTTACCCCGAAATAAAAATAATTGCAACATTTCTAAATTGCCATTGTTTTACCTTGATAGGTTTCAAGATCATGACGTATCCCATATAGTTAACCTTGACGTTTGATTATAGTGGGATAGTGTTTCACTTTGCGGTAGCCAGACCTATACTGAATAAACGGATAAACCAATATTAAGTAGTTTCTAGTAGTGCATTTGTTTCTCCTAAATAAAACAATTTCCGCTTAATCTGCAGCTGTTAATATTATAATGTTTAACAACACACTAATAGAGCGATGGAAATAAAACCATGAAAACTTCAAGCCCTAAACAAAAATCCTTCCAACAAACTTTAACAGTGTCTTTTTTCATATCTAATCCCTTCCGGGGGGAATTACTTCAGGATCATTTGCTGGGTTTTAAAAATAATTATCCTTGGGGCAGTCGACCCTTCAAAAATGTAATTCAAATATAAAATAACTTTGAGGTTTTGTGCTGAAAAAAAAAAACGAATACACAATAAAATAACAATAAAATCATTATTAATATTGCAAACATTTAACAGCCTTTATCCAAGGTGAATGTTACATAATAAATGTTGATAAGATAATAAAAAATTGCATGGCTGCATTCGACTGCAATCGAAGAGAAACCAAAACCCCGATATGTCATATGGAATTTCCATATCTTTATTGATATTTTTCTCTGCCTTACCTTTTTCTATTCAGCTTTTGATTTTCGTTGAACACTACAATCATAAACGCGGCACACCGTTTCAATGCACTGTGCTAAAGCGTGACAAGGAAGTGCTTGAACCGTGATCACTCAAATTAGGCTACTGGAACTTAACTTTTTTGAGAAACTGCAATGCGCAGTAACTTGATGGGAAGAATCTGTAAGGCTTTTTCTGAGTAGAGTTTTCTTTCTGATTGTCTCATTAGGTCTTGGCAACAAGAAGTATTAAAATGTATTTTGATCACAAACCTAATATGTGTCTTTGATTAAATTAGATATGAAACTACAAAGCACCAGGGCAGGTTTATAACTTCACAATTTCTGAATTGATCATGATATTCCTTGTAAAATCTATAACATTTAGTTTGGGCTTTTGATATGTGGGTTACCAGACCAGCGTGAATCTTTCTAGTGCTCATAGACACTAATGGAAGACAGCGACTAGCTGCTTCAGAAATTCAGTGACCATGAACAAAAAACATGTTAAATATTAATGGTGGAAAACATTCTTACTAGTTTATTTTAAAGAAGGGTGACACAGCCAAAATATAACTGAATGTGTCAGTATAATAATTTATGGTATTTATTACTCAGTTTCTCCTCTTTGGTTACCCTACCTAGAGCATTCAAACTAAAAAGAGAATAATAGAAAATGAAGACAAGTTCCTAAATCTGTATTCCTGGATATGTGGCTAGAAGGAGCGTTCGTGGTTCATAACATTTATAGGGTGAAAGAGAGATTTATTTTCTTTTGTAGGCAGAGTATTAAGAGTTGTCTGCCCTGTAATTGCATGCCTTTGACTCCTGTTGAATCCTCCAGGCAGCGATAATGTCATCCTCATCCAGGTCCTCATCCATCCGAGGCCTGGACCTCAGCTTGGCCCTGCTGATGATGGATGACACTCCTTCTTCTTCTTTCTCTATATCTCTGCTGCCTTTTCTTACCACAGAATCCTTTTCCCCATACCCAGAGTAATTGGTGAACTTCCTCTTCGCTGCATATGCCTGTCCTTCCTCCTCTTCCTCCACTTCCTCCTCCTCCTCAGTGTCATAGGATCTGCGTGTTCTAGACCTGTGTGATTCAATCAGACTGTTGGTTGAGTATTCCGTTTCAGTGGGCGATCCCCTGTAGGAGTGCAACTGTTCTGGACTGGGGTGTCTGTGGAAGTCAGCATTGTTAGCTCTGTATCGGTTGGGGGAGAACAAATCACTTGAAGCTCTGGAGGAATATCTTGATGCTCCACCATAGTCCTCTTCCTCAGTGGCTGCAGAACTCTCACAGAAGTCCCTCTTTTGCTTGGATGTGACAGAACCATGTGTCTCTGTAAAGGTCTGTTGCTTGGAGCTCTCTCCACTGTAGGAAGTGGCACTCCTGGGGGGAGCAGAGACTTCACGGAGCCACCTGTCAATGCTACGAGTATTGTCACCTTCCAATTCAGCCCTTCCAAGCCTCACCTTAAGGTCAGATGATGCTCTGTTGGATTTAGCATAAGAGTGGCCAGTGTGCTGATTTGCAGTCATTGCTATTCCCAGCCCATCGTCCTTGCTTTCCTCATCATCACTGTCTTCCTTTGGCTTCTTCTTCTTGTACAGGGTGCTGCGTCTGTTATCCTCCGTGATCTTCTTCACCTCATAGGCAGCCATCTTGTCTCTCATCTCTGATTTCATCTCCTTGTCCATGGAGTCGAGTTGGCGTAGGTTCACTTGATCCTGGAACAAGCTGTAGAGCGGCACGCTGGTGGTCGTGATCTTTCCTTTGCGAGTGCCCAGGCTCCCTGAGACAGTGGATGTCCCGCCACCTGAGAGCAGTGAGCTAGAGTATGACGCCCCACTCAGCATGGACGCCTTGTCATCCTCCAGGTTTCTGCCCACCCCCAGTACAGAGCCTGCACGTGATGGGGGCAGGCTCCCACCCATCATCATCATCACCTCTCCCTGCTTCTGAATCAAGGTTTCTGTTACCACATTGGCGATCCAGTTCTGAATGCTGGCTAGGTTAACCGACTCATTGCCAGGCCCTTGAAGGTTCTGAATGGGGACTAAGGGGAGCATAGGAGTGCCCTGAATGCTGCGGGCATGGGACATGGTAGAGGAGCGGCCGCTTTGTGCACTCAGCACGGATGTGGCATCATCACTGGCGACGCTCTGCGGCCAGAAAGCAGACAATGGGATACTGCTGCCCCCTGTGATTGCGCTTTCTAACTCCCAGCCACAAACGGATTGGGACTCCTCTAGGGTCTGCCTGGAACGCTCCAGGATCTCCTCTCGCCGCTGCCTTCTCTTTGCTGCTGCAGAGTCTTCAGTTCTGCCCAGCTCAACCACCTCCTCCTTGTTCTCAACACCTAGCTTCTTCTGCTGCTTCAGCTTCCAGCTCTGGTAGGCTGTGAGGTTGACCTCACCTAATGGAGGGGCCTTTTTGTCCTCATTCCCTGCCTCATTGGCCTCATCTGTACTCCCCTTCTCCGTCTCAGCATCCTTCTTATTCCAGCCGAACTGGATCCTCTTCACTCGCCACCTCTCCAATGGCGTCAGCTTGTCCTTGTTCTTCTGGCAGAAGTTGTAGAGCGATCCAGTCTCAGAGAGTAGGCTTTCTGTGTCCTCCTCACTTTCTATGCTTTCACTCTCAGTGCCACTCCGGTAGCGGGAAGTGGATCGGTCCTCAATTTCCTTCAGACGCTGCTTCCACATATCTGCACAGCTGCTGCTGCTCTCTACTGTGGAGACGGATCCAGTGCTCTTGCGCAGCCGCTGCCTCCCGCTGGTGTCCAGCTGCTCCTTCAGGGCTCTGATGTCAGTACTGGTGACGCTCTCCAGGTCCTCCTCGGATGGACGACTTCCTCCTGGCAGGGACTCTGCATCCTCGCATGCCAGTTGGGCCTGCCACCACTCCTCGCTCTGGTACTTCTCGTTCCTCTTCTGCCACTCGCGGATCGCACGCTCCAGGTCATCCTCTTCTCCCTCTGCCTCCTCCCCCTCTCTCTCCTCTCCCGGCAGATAGCTGTCCTGGTACTGGTCTGCCGAACCTGGTCTCTCTGCTGAGAGCATGCTACTCATCACGCTGCCACTGCCATCTTCCTCCTCGTCCACAAGTATAGAATGTGCTTTAGCCCCCAGGATACTCTCTGGCACTCTATTCTGCCGAGGGCAGGCCTCGATGACGGAGCTCTGGCTGAGCGTGTCACTGTCATCGTCATCTCTCTCCTCCAGCAGGACCTCGTTGAGCTCACGCAGCTGCTTTAGGAAGCCTTCATTTGGATTGATGGGCCGCTTCTTCCTCAAAGCTAGCAGAGCCTCCATTATGGTCATATGATGGAAGATCATAAGGTAGGCTGCCACCAGCACCGCAGAGCGGCTAACACCCATCACTGAGTTTACTAGTACTTTACCTGAAGGCGGCAAAAATAGACACACAATGTTATAAAGAATACAGTTATCATCTTTAAGCGATATTTTCATTCGTAGACTCCTATAAGTAGCTCAAATGTAAATACAAATCATGTAATTTGCCCAATTTTGATCGAGAGTGACACAATTGGAAGAGCACTGCCTGGGTGGGAGCCTTTTGACTATAAGGGTGTGCAGTACTGAAAGCAATAAAAGAATCCCATATGAACCCTGTAAAGCTCACTGATTCCGGCCCATTCAGGTGTAGGTTTATTGAACATGACCATGCTGTAGAGGCGACAGCAGCAGTGGACCAGCCAGGGCATCTGCTTTATAGTCTGCAGTTACTGGGAAGAAGAGGCCAGTGAGCACTGAGTGGCCTATCCAGTCCTATAGCTGAGTATGATGTCATTGCAGGATCAACTACTGGGATTGTGTTCCATCTGTGCTGGAGGGCTTAGTCTTTTACTATAGATTGCCAAGATCTTTTGACTTGAACTAAAAGTGTAAGACAGGTCTTATAGCAGATCCAAACCAATAGATGTGTGTAGCAAACCATTTGATTCATTTAGGAAATATAGGAATATATTTGCCACCAAACCAATCAGTTGACCAAATGCATATGCCAGTAGACCTGAGTCTGGGAACAAACCAACAGACATGTATTAAACGTAAATTCATGTTTTCTTGAATGGCCCCTCATGGAATGTTTGTTTTTGGTTCCATTTGAAACATTTGAAACAATGAAACAATGAAATATTTGGCTTATTAAAAGATCCCGGCTTGGTTAATGCATGAAAGCATGACAGGGTCCTGATAACACTATCTGCTGATAGTGATAGTGGAGGGAGTCATTTCTGTGACAGCTTTAAAAAAGAATCCCCCTCTCATGCAGGCAGGACACAACGTACACTGTCATTTTCCACATTGGACTCAGGGAATGAAAATTGAGGAGCCCTGTAGACGCTGTGGCCCTTTAGGACCAGGGTTGAGGGACCTTGCAGACAATGTCACCTCACTAGACCAAGGTTGAGTGTACAGTGTTAGACAATGTATGTCATCAGACTTACAATAGTTTACAAGCCAGTAAAACAGTAAAACACACTCATCTCATGTCCACACACCCAAAAGACACCCCGCCCTCTGACCTCTGTGTGTTAGCAGGGCCTCGTCCAGGAATTCAGCGGCCGTGCGTAGATGTTGGGAGATGTCAGCGTCGGAGAAGTCATCTACCTCTATGCCCAGGTACTGGATGTTCATCCCAGTGTAGAAGTCAGGGCCTGTGTACACGCCTGTGCCATGGGCTGCGTTCAGGACATGCGTGATGCCCAGCCGCTTCAGACGACACTTGTTCACTGCCACTGTTCTACAAATCACACATGCCCCATATCATGCCCAAGCACAATTTGCACTTGTTTAGCTCTACTAATCTAGCCCAAGCTCGTCATTGCTCTGTATTCTGAAGGTGACCTATCACTTAGCTGGGTTAATTTAAAGGCTCCCAAAAGACTTGTTGCGTAATCTCAAAAAATGTTCCTAATTAATTCAATTAAGTGAAGTTAACAACTGTCCGTGCCATTGTTCGTGTAGCCAAGGATGAGTAGCCACGGATGGTCCTGGTTGGGCTATGGCCAACCCACTTAATACCCAAGCTCATCCAATTAGAGTTTCTTATATATTATAATCTTTTTAATAACATTGTCATTGTCAAGCATACTTCATCTAATCAGAAGTTATTGGCACTGATTAATTGGTTGAATCTTTTAAATTAGTAAGTAGTTAATATATAAGTGAAAAAGATGGCAAAGCAGCAATCACTACATCTGGATTTAGAGCTGCAGTAAAAGCTATACTGTGAAAGACAAATAATTACCGTCAGCATAATTTCTTCTGTTCTTATTACAGTATTTTTCTGTTTGAATACCAGTAGTATGGGAGGTGGCAAGGTTATATCATTCCTGGCTATGCCCTTGGTCCATACAGAAGCTGTCCAACATTTACCCAGAGACAAAATCTTTAGACTTCAAGCTGTTCCCCAGCAACTCACTTCTCTGCAATGAAGATGTTGGGCCACACCTCATCGACCGGGTTGAAGGGTGCCTCCAAGCGGTCCTGTACTATGGCACGTTGGATGTCCAGTACACATGGGGTGTTGTATGGGCTGGTGTCGTCCATCATGTCCTTCACACGGTTATAGAGATCCTCCACCATCAGCTGCTCTGCTGACTCCAACATGTTCTCTGCCACCGGCTCCACCTTAATTTCCTTTGGCTTCATTTCTGAGGACAGGAAGGCACTGAGACTGAGAGAGACACTGAGACTGAAAATCTGAAACAATCGACACTGAAACTGTGCAGCATATATGCTTGCCCAGATTAGTATGAGGTCCTATTTGGTTCTGGTGAGTAGTAAAGGCACTAGAAGGGGAACTGGGGTTCTAAGAAAAACCCATTTGAAACTGCTAGATGCTCAGGTTTGTTTCCCTGACCTGTGTTAAGGTCTGCTCTACCAATAACCCGACTCTGATCTTGCTCCCTTTTCCATGTACCTACATTGGCTGCTTTAGCATACTCCCATAGAATCTGTTTGGCAGCGCAGTATTACCAGCTATACCTAAAATTATGGGTTTATTATGAATTTCTTACCCTCGCTGATGATCTGTCGGGCAGCCATTTTCGACGAGAGGTGAATGGGCTCCATGAATATGCTCTCTGTGTCTGTGTCTGAGATCACTGAGAACCTGTAGTGGTAATTGTAGAGCAACATAGAGCAGTGGTTGATATTGAGAAGTAATCATTGTAGAGCAACATAGAGCAGTGGTTGATATTGAGAAGTAATCATTGTAGAGCAATGTAGAACAGTGAGGTCATTAAATACATCCAACAGAGCAGGTCATTTTGGTGCAGTTGTGAATTATAACAGATTAAGCATGATTTTATTTAAAGTTAATTTAGCCTGTACCAACGGAACTTTGTAAATGAGGAAGTTTAAGGAAGTAATATTGTTAGTCATCTCATGTAAGGGCTCCAAGAAGTCAGATAAATAATATAATGTCCTGATAAACAAAAGTAACCTCTCCTCTGGGATTCTGCTATGTAACCTATCACAGTGATATCCTGGTGTTATTAAACAGGTGGAGAAAAAAATCTTATTTAATTAATATTCATTAGCGATGGACACCATGCTCACCTGCTGGGGGAGGGGCTTCGCAGGTAGTGGGACTGAATGGACTTGACACTGGCATTGTCATCCTCCTCAGGCACTACCTGGTTGGCCTCATCGTCACCTTCTTTGTGAGATGCCATGGCAACACCGTTTCCCTTAACTGATACATACACACACACACACACACACATACAAATCAGTAAATGATCTTCATGGATCGTAATGCTCAGGCTTTTGGCAGGTTTGCCAATAAGCCCTGATCCATGGTAGCATAATAGACATTACTTACTTTGTAAATAAACATACTAATTAAGGGTTCTTCTAAAGTATGTTTCATTACACATTCAACTGGAAATTACAACATGCACAATACAACTGCTACCAAACATAAGATTCGATACATCATTGGTATACAATATATTATGTGTGTTTCTGTGAAAGAGAGTGTCTGTATGTATGTGTGCGGGCGTCTGAGAGAGTGTGAGTGTGTGTCTGTGTGTATTTATAGTTTCAGGAACAGCTGCAAAGAGCCAACAGGACAAGTTAAGCAACAGACCAGAGAGAAAATTTTTGAATCCCACGTCCCAAATCATGGGCCCTTTCCCAATCCAGGTTCCTCGAGGTGAACCTACCCCATGCCTCTCATTGTCTGAGTCAGTTTCCTCACCTGGGTGTGTGCTCCTTACCTGAGTGGCTGAGACCAGGGCTCTGGTTGTCTGACACGGGGAAATGGGACCTAGTGAGAGAGAGAGAGCAACAGGAGAGAGGAGAAAAAATTTAGAGCCCCCTCAGACTGCCAGTATCACAGTGAGGTCACCTCCCCCTTTCCCTTCTCCCCTCCCCTGACATCTGAGAACAAAGTGACACATCAGGACTGTGCAAGGTTACTTAACCCCCTGTGTCCCACCACAGGTTCTCTCTCAAACACAAAAGGAAAAGTATTGCATGCATATCCAGAGTAACGGACGAGCGCAAGTTATAAAGAGAGGTCGATATTAAAACACTGTGCAGGTACCATTTATTTTCCATGTCGGTCTCCCACAAACACCACATACAGAAGGTGGCTACACACAAACAATTTTTCACAGCATTTTCAGCGGTTATTCCGACTAGAGGTGGACCCAAAACCCCTCCTCATCATATAGTTGTTAGAATTGCTGAAAAGGTATAAATTTATAAATATGCTTTCTCTTCGAAATACTACAGGAACAAAAAATTAGCAAAAAATTGTACATCAATCATCTGTTAAAAGTTTAGATTGTTTAAAAAGACACAGTCCCAGAGCTCTTTCACAGATTTAACAGCATATTAATAATAGGGCCTGATAGGAATTAAAGTCTATTTAAAATCCAGTACTAACTAAAAAGGCAGTCTGTTTTGATGCCTGAATGAGTTTTAAGGTTTTTGATGCTAACATGCCTGTTTGGTTCACCAATGACCATGTTGAGTGGACGTGATAAAGCAGCTAGCTCCTTTGGGCGAAGAAACCATGTTGCTAACTATGATTGCTTATGTACACTGAGAGTGGTTGAAGTCCAGTGTAGTCTACCGATCAGGACAAGACCGCTGCTTTGCCTTGGTCTGGTTCGTTCCTCTGTTCCAGAGGTGTTGCCAAGTCCAGCTGTAGCCATCTGTCCCTCCTATACCGCAAGACGCGGATAGACTGCTCATGGCCAAGAGAGGCCAGCTGCATATCGATGCTCATCACTCGTGTTTTCCTGGCTGGTCAGGTGAGTCCAGAGGTGAGACCTGCTGAAAGATGTGAATGCCATCCTCCCTGAAACTGTGATCAGCAGGATGTCACTTTAGGACCCTCTGATGGAGTGACTGCAGAGACTGTTTTATCCTGTGTGTGTGTGGTTTATCTACAGCTGACAATGGCTCCCTGGCTATTTATACCTTCTGGAATGTGTTGTCACTCACAACAGACGGAGTCTTTATAATGCGGAGTCTTTATAACTCCTGCACACGCACTTAAATACATAGAGTCACACAGTCCTATTTCACACACAAAAGCATACAAAAATACACACATTGCTCTTTTCCTATTATAATTATATGCATTAACAGAAAGAGTGGAAAACTTGATTTACTTGAAACTTGAAATATCAGAAATTGTCAAACTGCACACCTCTCATGTGTCTTTGTCACATCATGTTATATCACATGATTAATGATAAAAGCAATATGGGGAGAACCTGTCGAGGAAAAAATTTTTTCATCTTGACTTTCAATAGAGTCCCTTAAAAGCCCGTTACACAAAGCTGTTTAGATGCTACTTTTATTTCTAGAAACGAAATCCACCTAGCGTGCTTCACGTAAAATCTCCTGCAAAACACTGGTCTCAACTATTCAGTACAAATTAAAACCATTGTGTGATATTCTGATGGGAGAAATAGAATAGAGAAATTAAATGGGGCAGAAATAGAAAGCTGAACCCTGCAATGATACAGTGACTGGTTAAGGGCATGGGCCCATAATTAGACATAATTGGGCATTCCTGGGGAGATATATATATGGCCAGGGACTACACGTCTCATAATAAAATGGTTCATCAGTCCAACTTCATTCCTGCTGATAGGTTCTGATAATGTTATTTCACGTTGTCTTTATAAAATTAATTACACATTAAGAGGCATTTCTAATGGAAGTGCCAGGACGTATATTCTGTGAATATGTGATAAGAATATGCAGTTGAATGATACTGTTGTTTCTGGCATTTTGATTGACCGTGTGGATTATCTCATGATGCATGATTTATCAGAAAATTATGCTTTTTAATTAATTAACATATCACAAATTTGTGTGTCTTTCGTATAACCAAAGGGTTTATTTCTGACTCCTTCTACCTCTCCTGGAGTAAGACAAGGTTGTTCACTTTTTTGCCACTGAAACCAAACTCATGCGATCGTAGAGATTTCAGGCATTCTGTTCTGCAGCCATAGTTTAATTAAGTTAAATTAAGTAACCCAATTGTCGCTCTGCCCACAGTCCTTAACCTTGTAGAGCTGTTTAGTTCCCTCACTGGGTATAAGATTAATTGGAACAAAAGTGAAGCCATGATGCTTAACCAAAATATATATAAAAGGGATTTAGCCAAACATCATTTGTTTGCGAGTAAATGAGCAACTTCTGTTTGAATAACTATTGGGGGTTTTCCATGTTTGGAATTTATTTTTATCGATGCAGAGATTCTCCTACCCCATGAAGAAATGCCTCCCCACAAGAATAATATTACTCAATGAGAAAATTATTAAAATCTTGACACAACATCAACAACACCAGTATAGTCAGTATATCATTATTAAAACATTGCACCATTGATTTTTTCAAAACTATCTGTCGGCCTTACAAAAATGAGTTTCTTGACAAAAAAAAAGAATTTCTTATTAAATAAAACCAATGCCTTTCATTTAGCTTTATTAGGCAACCACCTGGTATATATTGACCAATAATGAAAAGAGAAGAATGATCCACAGATTCTGTCTGGAGAAAAAAAAAATGAAGAAAGGAGAAGAAAGGGAAGAAAGGAGACTTTGATCCTTGGATAATCTGTATGTGTCTGTGTGCGTGTGTGTCTGTGTGCATGTGTCTGTGAGCGTGTGTGTCTGTGAATGTGTGTGTCTGTGAGCGTGTGTGTCTGTGAATGTGTGTGTCTGTGAGCGTGTGTGTCTGTGTGCATGTATGTCTGTGAAT
>JAOVYW010000031.1:1393245-1439161 GCA_025775045.1 Hiodon tergisus
GATAGATAGATAGATAGATAGATAGATAGATAGATAGATAGATAGATAGATAGATAGATAGATAGATAGATAGATTACAATACATAAATAAACAATAATAAATAACAATTATGTGCAAAATATATCCAAAATAGTGTGCAATAAGATGCAGTCAAATACAGAGTCTGTCAGTTAGGTCCTGTGGCATTGTGGAATCTAAGTGCTTTGAGATGTGGCTGGATGAGTCTCTGGCTGAAGGTGCTCCTGGGTTGTCCATGATGTCTTTCAGCTTCCCTCGCACCCTCCTCTCAGTCACTGTTTATACTCTGTCCAATTCCATCTCCACCACCGAGCTGGCCTTCCTCACCAGCTTGCCGAGTTTGTTGGCGCCACAATCCCCAATGACACTTCCACATCACACCACAGCAAAGAAGATGACACTGGCCAATACAGACTGGCAGAACATCTGTAGCAGCCTGGTGCACACATTGAAGAACCTGAGCCTCCTCAGGAAAAATAGCCTGCTCTGTCAATTCCTGTAGAGGGCCTCAGTGTTGTCCGACCAGTCCAGTTTATTGTTGAGTTGCACTCCCAGGAACTTGTAGGTGTCTACCATCTACCCCCCCCCCCCCTTATTATGACTGGGGTGTGGGGTCTCTTGTTGCGTCTGAAGTCCACCATCAGCTCCTTGGTTTTTCTTGTGTTGAGCTGGAGGTGGTTGCTGTCCACTGAACCATCCACTGAAGATCTCGATTAGTTGTCTATACTCCTCCTCCCTGTCATCTGTGATGCAGCCGAGAAGAAGTAATCTGAGAACTTCTGGAGGTGGCTCCTCCCCGAGTTGAATCAAAAGTCAGAGGTGTAGAGAGTGAACAGAAACGGTGACAGTACAGTTCCTTGGGGAGTGCCAGTGTTGCTCGCTACCACATCTGACAGGCAGCCATGACAGGGGTAGTCTGTAATCCAGGCCACAAGATCCTGATCCACCTGCATCGGTGAGAGCTTCTCAGACAGCCGGAGAGGCTGGACGGCGTCAAAAGCACTGGAGAAGTCGAAGAACATGATCATCACAGTGCTGTGTTGCTTCTCTAGGTGAGTGTAAGCTCTGTGAAGCAGGTAGACGATGGCATTATCCATCCCGATGTCAGCCTGGTACACAAACTGCAGAGGGTCCAGGCAGTCCCGTACCAGGGGCCTGAGGTGCTGCTGTCTTCCTGGTTGAGGGAGCTGGCGGTGCAGAAATTCTCCCTGGGCTGGGAAACACTGTCCTTAAGTGGGAGAAGTGGTGTTAAGTGGTGTCACAGGAAGACATGTGGGGTGGGGGGTAGTCGAGCTGTTGCTACTTGAGGAGGTGGAGGGGGGTTCGGCCCGAGTTGGTGTGTCAAACCAGTTGAAAAACTGGTTCCTGTTCCTAGTTATTGTTGTTATGATAATAAAAGCCCAGTCATAACAGACACATGGTTTAGATCCTGTGAAAAGCAGCAAATAGAAGATAAAGGGCTGATAATTTCAGAGAGAGGTATAGAGATCAAAGCTAGATACGTGACACAGAATTGTTAAAGGTGAAAGGAGGAATTTATCTTGCAAAACAATTACATTTCTAATGTCTAAACAGGAAAAAAGATTTTCATCAAAATATCATGAAACAGTATTGGAGACAGTATCATGGCGAAACATCTGTAGTGTGTGTGATTTTTAGAATGGCTAGTAATCAAAACTGCAGGCTTCTCAAGTCTGCCTTTTTCCACCCAAATGAGTACATGGCTGTGACAGCCTTTTACACCGCGTCCTCTCGGCATGAGTCTTCACAGGGCATCAATAAATCACAAGCGCAGGATGAGCACTAAGCTCAGTGCTGTGGCCTCCCCTTAGGCACCAGTGGGGTTCTGCGTCGACCAGTAACCAGGGCAAAGGGTGGAATGCCCTCACTGGGATGAAATCAAGAGGAGAAAAGGAGTTCAAACAACACTACATTCCCAGAACCCACTACTGTGACATAGTCGCATAAAACTTAATAGGGAAACGGAATGTGTGACAGCTAGATTTATCCAAACTATTTATTCAGTAAGCCCACACACAAATTTGGTATGCAATGAATGTTTTTTTTTTTTTTTTTCTCAGCACCTCCCAGATTTTTTTCTTCTTCAGGTAATGCATGGAAAAATGTATTGCCCAGTCTCAGAAAAGAATGTAAAAATAACAGATATATGATCAAAAAGAAAAAGATTGCATTGGGAACATTTATATATTCTGTATGAAGGAAATAACAAAAAGAAGGGAAACTTCGTCAGTCCCAGGGAGCCTAAAACTTGCATGATAATCAGTATCCAAGAAAACCCACTTCCACAGCAAAATTTTTACAGAAATACATAAGCAAGCATCACCTTTTTTATTTCCATGTTAATTACTTTTTATGTTTCACTGACTTTCCAGTCTAACCCTCCCCTGCCAGCTCTGTTGGCACTTTTATATGTCTTTTTAAGTCCAATCACCTTAGTGGGGTACAATTAGTGAAACCACAGTCAGGTGCAAAACGAGATCCTAGCCTGAGTTTGTCCCTCGGGCTTGAGGGTGTGGCCCCTGGCAGCATGCCATACCTCATTTAGCAATATGAAGTTAGATCACTGTCTTTCAACCCCAGCTGCATTTAAACACTTACCATCTGACACATTATGTCATCCATTTCTTTCCCCACACCTTGCACTCGCAAGCCTGCTCAATTGCACTGTGAGATCATTAAAAAATTTTAGGTTATCCAAAACTTGTCTCTCAATTATGCATATTGTCATCAACATCAACAAGAAAGCATCTGATCTCTGTGCATAATGTTATGAAGGGAACTTACCGCTACTTAGCCATCTCACTTAAGTGTGCAGAATGATGTCCCTAAAGGCTGCACTCAGTTCATCCAAAAAGATCACAAAAATGACAATGAAGTAGTGTTCGTGCATGGATCAAGTTTTCTTACATCTAATTAACTTTCACCACAGGGTACATTACTCTCATTAGGTATCCATATGACCATTTTTTTACAGAAGGGCTTGTTCTACGATATAATGAAACATTAACAAGTTTGGCACTGCTTTGTCATTTCAGCCACAAACCCCTAATTTATTTATTTTTTATTTGTTTTTTCCTGGAGTGTTCCTTCAGAGTGCAAAACAATCTCCCATTAAAAATGCCTTAGTGAAGTCCATATATTTAATATAGAATTAATATTAAAAAACAGACACGTGTATCATGTACACAACATATTGTGTATCCCCTCTTCTCCCACTATCTCCCTTCGTCGTATTCGACACCCTCTGTCTCCCTCCGACCTGACTAAGGAGATCTCCTCACTCTCTCCGAGCTATGGTTTAACTTTTAAGCATCTCTGCGCTCTTCCTTATGTCAGTGAGAAAGCTTCCACCGCAACCCTGGCTCTCAGAAACCCAAGCCACCTCCCAAGCCCCACTGAGGGCGGCAAAATGCAAGTGGAGGAAAACCCTGGTGGAAGGAATGTCCTGCAGCAGTCAGAATACTCATCCACAACCAGAAACCAAAACCTCACCTGTTCCAACAGTCTCACACTAAAATAATCCAGTCCCCTCACCATATACCCTATATTAAGTTTTAAACTTTTAATTCCACTCTGCCAGTTACGTGATGCCAATTGTACTGATTATTATTATGATAGATATTTTTAACTACTTATTAATTCAAACCATTTTATTGTATAGTTTATGTCGGGAGGTTCAATTTTTTCTGTATTGCTTTTTCAATTGTATGGCTGTACGGTAGTAGCTTAGATGACCTTAGCTATGCACTGAATATGACTTTAGGAGCACTTTAGTGTCTAGTTAAATTCTTGTGGCACTTAACAATAGGACACATTAGCTCAGTACTTATAATGGCACTTTTTGACCCTCAAACTATGGTATTATATACCTCACACGGTATGAGACTAAATGACTAAAATGTAAAATGTAAATCCAATGATCCAAAATGCATTGCCATTTTATTGAATTCAAAGAAATCAAATGATACAGAGAAATTTAACTGATTCTTTTCTCACCAAATTAATTATTGGATGGTGATAGCACGTCCAACCATATGCCACAAGAAAAGCCATTCAAATAAACTAAACTAGCAGGGACTGTGTTAGAGGTGCTTCAGACACTCTGCATGGAAATCTCTTTTCCCATATATCGGTGCTACAGGTTCTATCTATCATAACAAATTTATGACATCAACAATAAAGAAATATTTACATATATTTTCTCTACAGATGGATAGAAAATAACACAATCACTATAACACTATCATAAAATAACACAAAAGATTTTGCGATGAACAAAATACTAAGTACAAAGAACAAAAAAAAAAAGTTCAAGAACAAAATAAAATAGTCTTCTCACAAAGAGTGAATTATTCAATTTAGTTGGCATTGCAATGATTTACATTTTGAGAAATGCCTTCAAAAAAGGTCAAATCACCTTATTTTGACAAGCTTCAGTAAAAAAGTTATAAAACTCTTATATAAAAGCAAGCTGAGTAGAGCCACACTGAAAGATACAATTTGATGAGAGTGAAGCAGGAAGCCTTGATAAAATGAAAATAAAGCCCTATTAGCAAAATAGTTATATCTAATAACTCCACAATTATGAGCCATTCTTCATTTTGTTACAGCCAGTTATCTATAACAGTCCACTGTGAGACAAAATTCCCCACCCTAACACTGTCAAAGCTTTGTGTTGTTAACACAAACAATTTAAATGCTTATATATACACAAATACAAATACACACGACAGATTTAACTTAAGCATTTTAATTTTTTTCATCATAATTATCAAACTTGGTTAAAATGATGTTAAAAAGTGTTAAAGTGGTTCTAAAAAAACTGTTGCTGTGCGATTTCAGAGTAAAAAAATATATACTGTAAAAGACCATAACAATTTAAAAATACCCTTTAAAAATAAGGAAAATTACTGAGACCAGTTTTGGCTGGGATGGTTGACCACAAACTTTAAGCTACAAACAAAAAAGGTGGGAAGCATAGCTAGTGTCAAGTCCTTATAGATGGGGCTTAAAGGAAAAACTGAGACAAGGCAGAGATGAAAAGGTGGGACTCAATAGAGATGGATGCAGGCTTAAAGAAAAGTGAGAGAAAAAAATGTCAGTCATCCTGAGGGGTAGAATCGGAGGCGGAGCTCCAAACAAGTTGTGTGGTTTTAGATGGCAAAGTCATCCTGAGCAGCAGGGCTGAAGGCGGAGCTCCGGAGCGTGTCCAAGCAGTTTACTAAAATGAGTGTGCCCGTCAGGTGCTTCCAGCGCTTGGTGATGGGATTCTTCATCTTGTCAAGCCCCATGTGCAGCTCTTGGATCACGTCCCTGTAGCTGTCTCCAATCTGGGCTGCCCAAGTCAGCAGGAAGTCATATGCTGGCTTCCACATAGCCTTTCATGAAGAGAAAAAGTGTGGAAAGACAAAATATTTATTAGCTTGACAGAGGCTCATCGAATGGGGCTCAGACAACTTACAGTTGTACACATTACTTATTGTTGATATATACAGCCATTGAGGTTTAGAGCCCTGCACAACAGCACAGTGTGGCTCCTTGGACTTCCATCAACATTCAGGTTACTAGGTTTTTAAGCACAATTACACCTTACCTGCACTATAATGCAATAATGCACATCTCATCACATACCGTCAATTTTACTTAATATTACATCCAAAACCAAGACAACCAGACTAAAACTATTTTAATACAACACAGTAATATTTCACACCTTTCTTAATTATCTCAGTTCAGTGCAGTGAGCAAATAAAGCAAGTTGCTATATAAAAGTGTTTAAATTGAAACTTAGGGCATATAAACAGGGACAACACAAATGATTATTTCTGAAAAGCCAGGCCTTTTGCCAGGGGTATTTTGACATGCTGTCTAAGAGCCTGAGGTTTTCGCTCACCTCACTATCCACCGCTCCGTTCTTGTCCCGGTGCGGAGCCTCGTAGGCATCCATCTGCTGCTTGGACACCTTAGCCAGCTTCTCGGCCAGCTCCCTCCAGCGGGTGGCAACCTCCACGGCCGTGGTCAGCAGTACAAAGTCCATGATGAGTCGGGCCACCAGTCCTTGGCAGTCCATCTTTAGCAGGGCCTGCACCAGAGGGAAAGGACTGAGTGAGCGGGATTCTGCAAAACACATGCTTTGGCCTGAATCACGGCCTGGCTCAAAGCCTGGGCACTGTCAAGATTTATACATAACAACAAATTAATGTAAATACTTTCTAAAAGAAGGGGCCTCTTTAGACAAGTTGAGAATGCTAATGGAAAACAAATCAGAAGTCTGGCGGGTATCAAAGGCTGCTTAGATATTCCTTTTATAACTTCCCTCTTACAAATTCGAACCAATTGGCAACTTGGGAATAACAGCGATTGTTGGTAACAGGCTCTGCTTGACGGGCTCATTCCAATCTTTATTGAATGTCAGCAGGTTGAGAATTCGAGCAACAGGGGGACAGAGTTTCATCCAGCAACTAAATTAATTACCAGGAGAGATAACTCAATCCTGATTTAATTAATTTAAAAAAAGTTATACTCCAGAAACCAGCCATGCATATACAAACATAATGCTTATGCTGCTTTCAGGGACTAGAAATGTGGCCTTTGGTGTTGGTCTGGCTTATGTTTCTTTTTCCTTTGTCTACACACCCCACATTCCTTCTCCTACTCCCCTAAAATAGTGTCACAGGCCAAGATACAGAGCCAAGAGTGGCAAAAGTGGCGCCACTGTTCCTCTATCTGGTAAGACAAACAAACATTTGTGATTCATTCATAAATAGCCTATTTCCTGTCTGAGACTTCCTAGTTGTGAGGCAGCACAAAGGATACGCACACACAAACACAAACACACACATACAGGAAGCTATAGGGGGTGCATAGTGTGAACTGAGGACCCAACCGACATCTTGTTCATGACAATTCGTTCAAGTTAAAATATATTAACTCACATGTGCATTTATTTTTTTGTACAATTTGTTTAATCACACAATTTGTGTAAGGTTGTCTATTGATTGTTGAATGTATTTACAATTTATCATTACTTTATTAAATTGCAGATCCCATGTACACGAGTACGCAGAGTAGTCCATTTCAGGTAAGAGTGAGGGTTGTTTTGTGAAGACATGCAGGACTATACCACGCCATGACTTTGAACTCAGCAAAATGAAATGGGAGTAAGGTGCTGTTTAGACTCAACTTGACAATGCTATTGCCTTGTGTAGTACATTCATGCCTTGCAAGTCTCCAGCCTCTTGTGGTCACATTTTACTCATTTTCATCACATGTCTCATGCGTAAAAAAGTGACTTCTGTTCTTTTGAGATAATACAGCCCATAAGGGGGTTAATAGGCTGTAATTTCAGACTCCATCCTGATCTTCTATAGATGTGTGGGTGTCTCCTGGTGCATTCCTAAACATTGTGTAATGCATCACTGCCTCAATGGCTGACTGCTGGTATTGCATCATTCTGGTTTGAGCCAGAGGGAGGAATTGACACGTCACTCTCTTTCCAAAAATGGCTCCCATAAGGGGAAGTGTCTGTCATGAGCCCACTACATATTTCCATTGATCCTGTACTTTACCTATACCAAAAAAATATTTCTTAAATGTATTGAGCACAATTTATGTAATGCCAATAAAACTACACATAACAATATGACTATTATGTTGGTCTCTGGGTTTCGTACACTGGCACAATAGAAAGAACACATCTGTGACCGGTGAATACCATCTCAGACCAGCACCTGTTTCCTCCCTGGACAACAGGATCTAATCCCCCCCACCCCTTCTTACGTAAGAAGGAGTCCCATTCTAATACAAATATGATCCATGCAGACAGGTCTAGACTGCTCAATACACCCATCTAAAGTTAGATAAACAATAATTATATGCCTTTCTGACAGCTAGCTTTAGAAGCCCAATTCCCATGGAAATAACAAAAACAAACAGGTTCACTGTGATAATGCAAGTGATAAAAGTTATTCACCCAATTTTCAATAAACGGTCACTGATATGGTAGTATACGAGATAAAATAAAAATAAAACTATATATTTTATTAATATTAATTATATTAAAATAATGACACTTATTGTTTATTACCAGAGAGTGCTATTACAAATTATTTTCTCATGTACAGTCATGGTTTTTTGTCTCTTATAAACCAAATCTTCTTCATTTACTATAAATAATTCTTAAATACTCAATTATAGCCTGGTGCTATGAAATCAACCCCATTGACAACCATAATAAATTTCAAATCAGATTAATACTATTATCAGACATGGAGGGAAGCAGCTTCAGACCCAGCAATGCCAAAATGCCAGTTTTTTTGCATGGTCTGGGAGCCATGTGGTCCACAGAAGTCTTTTCATCCAAAACTGGTGCCTGTGTTATAGAGCTAACAATGCACAGGAAACATCTGTTGAGTTGTGATTCAGAAGGTAGGCCTTGGCTTTCATCCATCCTCCTCAATATCCTAAAAAATCTCACACCAGCCAATGGGTTTACGAGTTTCCATTGCTTCATTTACATACTGCATTTCACGTTACATAAGACTATTTGGCACCAGACAAGAGAGACATGCATTTCAGTACTCCCATACTGACTATTGTACAATGTATGAAGAAAATTGCCAGGAGAACAGAACTATGTACCACTTTGAAACAGGGGTCCATCAAAGGGCATCGAGATCTTCTATCTCCCCACTGGTGACATGACCAGCCATAGTGTATGTGTGTGTGTGTGTGTGTGTGTGTGTGTTTGTGTGTTTGTGTGTATGTATGTATATGTATTTGGAGGGGGCATTCATGCTGGATCTCCACTCTCCTGTTATGGCGTGCAAAGCTGTTCAGATAAAGAAATTAAGAAAACTCCAGCAGTTAATATTTGAAGTAAAACAAAGCAAGACGGGTACCTTGTCTATGCACATGTGTGTGTGTTTTAATGAGCTCCTAATACCAAATCAGGCTTCTCATTAACAACGTTGAAAACTGCTAAAAATAGATATGCATGCATGTTAACTCATTCAACTTTAATTACAAGACTTTGACTAAACTAAGGTCAGAACTCTAAACTAACCAAATTTGACAGTTAAAGAAAAAAGGGGGGGGGAAATAATCGATTAAAGTATCCCAATCATTCCCAAAGAATCACTCAATTGTTTGGTGAATGCATGTGCAGTAAATTAGCTAACATCACAGCATTAAGGACAAAATCCGTTTATGTTGTTAATCCAGCTGTGTCATAAGATAGCTATAAAGTAATTAAGCAAGCTAACTCTTCTGCACAAATAAAGAGCATTGAGTAAATCCACTTTAAACTTGCCTCACGTAAGGTAAGTTTACTGAAATGCACTACTGTAGCTTTCTGGCCATTCTGTGGTCACTACTTAGCTAGCTATCCACCATATACTTAGCTAACAAACTAGCTACCATGTGTAGATAAATAGAAATATTAATCATTAAGTATTTGTATCGTGTAGTTTTATACTTCATTTAACATGATAATTTATTTTTCCAACTTATTTAAAGCATTTAGAATTTGTTTTAAAATATAGGGCAAAATTCAGTAATTGGCATCCACAGTGAGATTATTATGTAACACTAGTCAATGAGGAACAATTTCATAGTTTTACTTTAAACTGGAATACCGAGCTGATCTTGTGATTCACAGAGCAACCTATTCCCTCCATTTACCACAAACCTATAAGAGCCAAAGGTGCAATGATGGTTATAATTGAAATATACAAAAAGCTCTTTAGTATTAGGAAAAAATTTTTTTTTTACATTATGTTTACAGTGTCATTCAAATTGTGTTTGAGACCTGTTTCCAAGTTTAAAGGGAGAATGACTCAGTTCTAAGCAAAATAAAGTTTAAAGGGGAGGATGAGGGGGGAAAGTGATCCAAGTTATTCACATATATTTGTTAATGATTTTAACAACTTTGTAGTTAGATTCTTTCCATCTTACAACCAGTTAAAAATTCAGGCTCTTGATCTTGATCAAGGGTTTTTTTCTCTCTACTGAACATGCAGAACCATTCTCCAGGGTACACCCTCTAGAAGTAACACAAAACCAAAATGCTGTCTAGAATCTGCCAAAGCCTGTTAAATCTTTATGCTATACAACGTTTAATGTTGGACTGCTGTCGCCAAGAGAGATTAATCTGGGTTAAACTCGACGGCGGCTATATTGAGGTAAATATTTATTACTGACAAGCTGAATAAAACTTTCTGTATCATGTTGTTACTGTAGAAATGTGATGCAGCAATGAAAGCATTAGTGTCTCTTTTCAGAGGGTTCCTCATTGAGACAATCTGTTGGTCTGATGGCAGAACACTGCAATACATTAAGCTGAAAATGCTTACTGTGTGTAAGAGTTTTACTATATGATTGTTTTTCCTTCCCAGGCATATTCAAATTTTGTATATAAAATGGAAATATAAACACAAAAAAGTGAATGTATTTGCATGAATGGAATGCCCAAGTCCAAAGACAACTGGCTTCCTCTCAGATAAGATTTAATTTTATTCTTCCCAATAAGGAATCCTTATAATCCTTTCCGCCAATGACACATAAGGAAATAACATATTTCTGTCACTGTCAGAGAAGAGATGTTTAGAGAAGAGGAGATGTGAGAGATCACAAACAAAACTATATTTCCATTTCAACAGAAAGCTACTATCTTATGTAAGAACCATTGAACCAATGCCTTAAAGTTTGGTAATGGAAAAAGCCTTTATTGTGTGTGTCTTGAATCAATCTTGTTTTTTAATTTAAAATCATATAATTGTACTGGTAAAATTTCATGGAAACAGTCATATAATCATTGGTTTCTCATCTCAATCAAGAAAACTTCACAGGGCTGTATGCAATGTCGTGACTTTCCTCACTTATTGATACGATATTATCAAAAGTTACCTGGAGGAACTGATAAAATACAGTCCCATTCCAATCTTTCTTTATGGAAAGCAATAGCAGTAAACTAGCCTTCCATAAATAAACACAGGCCACCCAAAGCTACCATTTTGTCCATTGTAATAATTTAGTAATGGTACTTCTTGGCTGTGTCATACTTTTCTAAATATTATATACTGCCAGTCAACAAAGATTAAACACTGGCAGTTAACAATATTACTGGCCTCAGACTTGCTTGTTTAAAAATACAAACTCCATGAAGACCACACATCTATGATTAAGTTTAGTCCCCATGTGACAGAAATAGACTGGTGTGTCTCATGGGTTAGCTGGCTAAATTCTGAGGTATATAGCCTGACAGCTGCCTGTAGCAATAGAGCAGGTGTCGCCTGTCACTGGTTGCATTTTTACACCTCTGCTTATTTTTTAAATGATCAAACGAAAAAGCAGCACGGTCTCTCACCAGAGACCATATGTCTACCAGCACAAACATAAACATGATATGACACACATGGTAAGCATGCCTTTACGCATTCAAATTTCTTCACAAGGGACTCTTTACTCAGGACGATTGGTAACAGGGGCTTCAAATGTTCGTTAACCTTGACCACGAATAGTATTTTAACTTCATATTTGATCCATGGGAAACAGATTTACTTACATTGCATTATTCATACTCACAACATATGTAACGAGGCATGGAAATAAGTCATTGCAAAGCGATAAATAGCAATTAATACACAGAGAAGGACATAAATGAATAGCACAAATTGTGTTTGTATCTCAACAGGAGTTTAACAATAGACAAAGAAAACTCAATCATAGTCCCCTTGATCTGCAGTGTCTGAAGTGTTTCTAGCTTGTTCTCAGTTAGCATCTTATTCACCATGAATCAAATAATGAATAAAAATTTTAATTAAAACATTAATTGAAAATCCAAGAAAATCTTTTTTTTTGTGCCAGAATGAATTCACTGTTCTCTGTTTTGCCGATACAGACATGGGACAACTCGTACATTAACCGAAAAGGTCAATGGTCAAGCCCCTTTTCCTTTTGTTATGGGAAATTATGGATTTTTCACAACAGTCTCCCTTCCTCTGAACTACAACAATTGGTTGTCCATGAACCTGCATCAAAGGTCTCCTTCTGGTTAAAGGAAGAAAGAAGCTGGCACATATGTCTTGTGTTTAATTGGTCATTTACTTTCGTTCAAACCATGAACAGCTAACTTTGGGAAAGAGGTAGGAGAAATGAATGCTTTGTCATTCAACCATGGTGTTGCATCACTGTATTCTGTTATGAGAAACCTACATACAAAAAGGTTAATAACATGATGGATATGATAAACAGAAACACTTCACATGCAACAATTTATTAAGATTCTGCCACAATGTCCTGATGCCATTTCTCAAGGCGCATTTACTCATTGTTCTTATAGAGCTTATTTACTGTACCTTGAAAAGAATTAGCCCCCAAGACTACAAGCTCACGACGGTATTTAGACTATTTAGTCACAATTATGCAGAGTCAGTGGGATGCGAAAACATAGCTACAGATGTGTAAACATGAATATTAGTTACTTACGGCCATGAGTTCCTTCTGAAACGATTTCTTCTCTTTGCTTTCTACATTATTGCAATCCTCCTTGAGCTTCTCCAACACAGAGGCCACCCTCTCCGGCTCGCTGTCAAGCTCCGCCCGACAGAAGTAAGTCAGTGGAAGATTGTTGTAGCCCAGTGCGTCGGCGAATGCCCTCCAGTTCCCAATGTTCTCCATCAGTATTGTCCTCACAGAGGCGTAAATGTAGGTGAGAAATTTACAAGGCTTTAGAATCTGCTCCAACAACATGGTTGTTGTGAGATCCGGCCCACAGAAATAAATGGGCTTAACCTTTCCCACGATCAAGACATTTTTTGCATGGACAAGCCCAGTCTTGCCCTGATAATATCCAATATACCACTCTTTGGTCCACAGTTGTCCTTTAAGTTTGATTTTCTCTTCACTCAGCAAGGCAATCACATCACCTTTCTTATATTCCAGAAGATACTGGTTCTTGGTTTGCCTTATCACCGTCTTTAGCAATTTTCCAAATTTCAAATTAGTGATGCAACGTTCCTGAAACAATGGGTACTTGGTGGTGATGGCCAGAGGAGACAGAATAATTTTACCAACCTCCTTCTTCTTCAGAAACCTCCTCTGACCAGCTGTCCGTCCCTCTGTTTTGGGAGGGGGCTGAGGAGTTTGCACACAGAACTGTGCGAGGATGCAGTCCTGGTCGTTTTTGACCTGGACCCGTAAAGTGAAGTCTGAGATGTCATCTACATTCCGCGATGAGATGACAAAAATGAGCCGGCTCACCTTGCCCAGTTTCACCTGGAATCCCTGCACAACCCGGCCTTGCTCTCGGGCTGTCACCTCATAATTAGACATGTTAGAGTAAACGCCAATCTGTAGGTCCTGTGGCTTGCCCAGGGTGAACTGATGCTTTCCCCAAAGCTGCAGAGCCACTGGAGGGGCAGAGTTGGCCTGCTTCCCAACTTCACTGACCAGCAGCACCTTTGGGGCACAATCATGCCCAAAAATAGCCACCACAGTTTTGAAGGATGGATGGATGTGCTTGGGCCCATAAACCCCCAGGGTGACTTTTTTGACCATATGGTCCCAGACTGTTGAGTTATGGGAGCTGTGCTGGGCCTGAACGACCACAGCCACATACAAGCAGGGCTCCAGGTTGTCTAGCTGAACTTGGACCGTGTCCCCATAAACATAGGTCTGGGGAATAGGCGTGTAGGGGCCCTCCTTGCAGTCACTTCGTACGCATATCACTTGCACCATTTTCTGGCTCTCTTTTTTCACCACAACGGACACCTTCATCTCCAGGGTGATAAAGCCATTTTTTATCTCCATGTTGCTTAACTTGATCTCCACCACAGGGCTCACTGTAGAGCACTTGTCATTGTTGAGCTCCAGTGGGGGATCCAGCAGGGCCTTCATGGAGATCTGCTGGGTGTCCCCGGTGGCTACATGGCCCTCAGGGACATGAATACTGATGCCGGTCTCTGGAAGCTGTACGGTTCCGCCAGAGCCATCCAACTTGCAAACAATGTTGGTCTCCAAAGGCTGGGTCTGGCCCCAGCCAGGGTTCTGCCCCAGTGAGTCTAGGTCATGGCATGACCTTGCTAGTTTCCTGTGGTTTAGCCATGCGGCCCTGAAGTCATCCCTGCTCTGAAACTGTTCAGGGCAGGGAGCTTTTAGACCAGTGAAGAAACAGGAGGAGCCTGGCAGTGCATTTGACTGAGCCTGTAGGGTGGAAAGCTCTGACAAACTGTAGGACCGTTTGCTTCTAAAGAACGGATTTTCCCTCCGGAGCATTTGCATGGCCTCCAGGTTTGGGCTAGTGGGGGTCACGTCAAAAATGCTGCTGCTAAATCCATTGGGAGAGGTGCTGCCGGAGTAGTTGGGGGCAGAGGATGCCAGCACATCAAAGAGCAGCAGGTCCGTTCCGCTGTGCAGCAACTTCTCATTGCTGTTCTGATCAAGCATACCCTGCGGAGACCTGGCGAGAAAGGGGTTAGTGGAAGAGCCATTGGTAAAGGGGTTGCTGTCATACGGCAGGGTGGGTCGCAGCACCACCCCGGTCCACTCCCCAAGGAGGTCCAGCTCCTTGGCCCCCTCCTCAAAGCAGTCCCCAAAACTGTCGATCATCCCACTGTCGCTGAAAGAGGAGTTTCTGTAATTAACTGGTTGGACGTACGCGGCGGGGATGTAACCCATCTCTGTGTTGTTGTGGGCATACCACCATTCTCCCCCAGACGTGTCCAGCACGAAAAGGTGGTCACCCTTGGAGAATTTCAAGGTAGTAAAGCTGGACGGACAGTAATCCTTGATGGCAATGACTTCCCGTGCAGTCCCAAAGGAGGCTGAGGTGTCCAGCCTTAAGGCACTGGGAGAAGGCACTGCAAACACAAGTAAATAAAAAAAAAGTAAAAACTAGTATTCTTTCCATCAAGACTGTGGAAGACCAATATCATGATCTAAACTATTATTTGATAACATAATAATTGAGCTGAAAGAATCATTTTGATACCTAATAGCCAAGGCACTAAGGAGTAGATGACAGAGAAAGGACACAATGCCATTATAAACCTCTATAAAAAGTTAAGGTTGATTCACAAAACCTTTAACATCAATGAGGCTGGCTTCGCACACCCCATCACTGAGGTCAATGAGTGTCCCCTCGGACTTGCAGCGAGGGAGCACATTGTTGTTGTTTGCGGCTCTGATGCGGTGGGCGGCCATTGTTGGTTTATCTCCCTGGTCAGGCTACTATTCCAGGTCCATATCACCAATGACAGAATCAGTCATTGGTAGATTTCCATTTTGTCTGGGGAAAGAAAAGAGAGGAATATCCTGCTTAGCTATGCCTCACAATCTCATAATAAAAGCTTGATAAAGTCTCACAAAAGCTTGCAATCCGCTTACAAAGATAATTAAGACACTAACACTTACGCTGATTAAAATGGAGGATGGAAGACCTATATGCCTTAAAACCAGCATGTTTAATGTTTTACAATGATTCATAAGTACTACAGGATTCAACATTTAATGACAGCAATGAAAACTGCATTTTATCACAAATTGAAAAACAGATATGAAAATAACTGATTCGCCATCAACATTTTCTTTGGCTTTGTCATTCCTGATACATTACTACGAACAATAAGGTTATAGCATTACCCCTAGCACAGCATGATTGCATGACATTACATTTTTTAAAAAGTAAAAAATCATAACAGCCTAACACGTCATCCTGAATCAAAACATAAAATCGAATTGCTACAGCATGCGTGAGGTTTGCTTCCCCCCCATAAACCATATACTTGGCATATATACTTGGTTTCAGCTTCAACTCATAGATTTACAATATAATAGGAAATACTCTGGGGGGTTCCAGGGAGAAATTCACCCTGATGACAGGCAGCTAAAGAATATGAGACTATTCTAAGAATTAGTACAAATATTCACGCTACTTTCTGACGATTTCTGACGATTTATACCCATAAAAATCATAATGTAGCCTGAAAAGATCTGAACTAAACTACAGAGGTAACAGGCTACTAAGAACTATTATCTTCACAATTCTGTATGAAGGTTTATGGTATAGAGTTCAGCCAAAAACAACCATTTAATGAATATAGAAGTCTGAAGTAAATCTTCAAGTATATTTTAATTTCTTGCTTCTGAAATATATCCAAGATATGCCTAAAATAACCATACCTCACCGGTTTTTATCACTCCTGGCTATGATTTAAGGCACTTGTGGAAGAAAACAGAAGCCCTAGTCTATATTTTAATGTCTTTGAGAACTTCACCAATAGCCTTATCATTAGGGGTGTTTCTGAGCAGAGAGCTATATCAAAGGGATTATATTCCAGGGTTCTGGAATAACAAGTTTACCCACCAGTTAAAACACAGATCTCAATCTAAAAAAAATGTTTTTGCAACCAGACTAATTAGATAACAAGTTGGGAAATTTTCTCAGTAGAAAATTGTTTATTTTAGCTCACCCACATTGTCATGATTTACCACCTCTTATGTAGGCAGGCAGATATTTGGCACGGGAATGGAAACCATAATGGAGCTTTTGTGCATCATTGCTATCATTTGCATAGGAAAGTCATCAGTCCCAGCCTCTTCATGGTGTGTTTCCCTGGACCCTTTCAGTGTGTCTCACAGACAATGATCAAAAGCTCAAACTGCATTTCCCAGCTTTCCAATGTCCCCAGAATGGTAAAGTGCCAGCGGGGAAGAGCCAATAAAAAAACCAAAGCAATCTTATCATCCCTTTTCGTGACAGGCCATCTCTCCATATGGCAGGCAGACCCTGCAAAGCGTATAGATTAGCATTATTGCATTTAGGAAGTTTTATATCTTAGCTTCAAAACTATTTCTGTGCATCTGAATTTCACTGGATATATTCCTTGCTGTATTATATTGAATTTAGATCTTTTCAATAGTTTGAAAATAATTAATCATAGAACCTATCCCTCATAACATAGCGATACATGATGACACAAATAAATCCTGTGTCTTCTCTCAGAACTATTGGGTGAACTCTTCTACTGTGTTCATAGCCTAATAAACCACTATAGCAACAAACAAGCAGGCCATTGTGAAGCGCACGCCCTAACAGGAGTATAATTACTGGAAGTATAATAACTTAGAAGTAAATGTGGTGAGTTTGCATGAATGCCTACACTTTTCTTTTTTTTTAAAGGGGAAGCCCTATCCACTGGGATCATGTGCTAGTTGAGTCTTCTCTAATGACACAGCAGACTTGCACAATAGGGCCTAAAGTAGGTTACTGTACTGCCTTCTCTCACATTTTTACGTTTAATACATAATGAACAGTAACATTGCTACAGTGTTAACAATGTCATCCGCTCTGATGCAACAGCCCAGATCGGTCAGTTTCTCACTAAATTACTTGCTTTTTCACCCAGAACACAATGCCACTGATACGGATTAAGAGGAGAATACTAAACATATTTAGAGATGAATCCACTGACACTGTGGGGAGACATGATATAAGCCTACCTCAAAGTCTAAGCTCAGTCCGACCACATGTCGGGTGAAGAATTTTGTCAGATCTGGATTGTATTGCTGCAGTTTGATTTTTCCAGTCTCTGCAGGTCTCACCATTAAAAAACATTTTTTTTGTATCGTTGAGCTGGAAAACCATAATTGCAGCCTCGCAGTTACAACCTCATGAAATAAACAGTTAGTTTGGCCCATAGCCCCAAACAGTGATGTTTCAAATGTGCTTTATGCAGAAAGCTTGGGAATACAGAGCAGAAATCACTTAATTACCAATTCAGATATTGTCTCACAGGGATTTGCATAATGGGTGCAACTTAATTAATAAGTTATTAATAATTAATAACTTAATTCTCTGCGACTTCAAAATAAAATAAAATATTTTCAGTGGATTTGCTCTATCCAATCCCCCTAGGTATTGTTCAAATAGTAAATAAAGCATTACTGACATCACTAACATTGACTAAGGCATTTAATTGTTTTAAAATGTGAACAATGAGTTAATTTACTTATTTCATAATTATCAAGATTACAATATAATTTGTTTAAGTGTGTGAGGGTCCAGAGTATGTAAACCTGAATGACTAGCCACATCACCAGACAAATGGCTACTTTGACACACATATCCGGAATGTATTGTGCTTTAGACAAACAAATGTCAATGCCCTCCACAGGTTTAAAGGTCTAGGTCCAGGCAATTTCCTTCCAAACTGTCTTCTATTCTCTCTCTGTGCTCTGCTGTATTTATCAAGGGGGCTAGCAGAGGACATCAGATGCCGTATAAAACCAACATCTACACTGTGGATAAGCAAGCTTCGCAATTTATAAGTTTACTGAGGCACCAGGCTTCCTCCATCGTGGACTGTATCCATGCTAATTTTGACAAAAAAGCCACAGTTCACTCTGGTGAACTTCGCATTGCCATTGTGTGCCATGATACAGTTGACTGGCGGTACTCCAGTGTGTTAAACCTCATTGCCATGCGTCCACATTTGTTTCTGAGCAATTCTCACAAAACATTCAAACTGCAGGGGAAGGATTACCAGAAGCTCATACTAAGCCTTTTTAGCAAATTACAAAAACCTTGTTCTTACAAGGCTCAAAGCCATTGTCAACAAACACACAGCCTCGCAATTACCAGGAGTTGTACTTTGGCTAATGCCCTTCTTAGATCTTGCCTGCCTGGCTATTCTGAGTAGCTGCACTGGCAGTTTCCACGGCTACGACCTTGCAGTAGAAAGCATTTTGAGAAGAAGAAAAAAAGGTGAAAGAAGGAATTCTTTACCTTAGTGAAAACCTTTTCTCACAGCAGGGGCTTTCTGTTAGGAAACGAAGGAGAGATTGAGGTTGTTCTGTATGCCTATTTATTATTAATGCTCACTCGGCAAAGGAACACCCAACATTTATAGAACACAGAACCTGGCAGTAAAGACCCTCTCTCTGTGAATAACAGGAGGACTGGATTGGGTAGGCACTGACTATAGGTAACCTGACCCCCTGACCCTCGCATTAACCTGATGACTGGACTTTAGTGGAAAGTCACATAGGCCCAAAGGAAATGCAGGCCAGGAAGAAGCCTTTCTCCATTCATGCTTGGTGGAAAATGCGTTATTAATCTATTGTTCACACCTATCTTTTTTTTATCAAAATTGTTTTTCACACAATTATGTCCCCAGAGTATTGTGAATAAATGGGACGATACAATAATGTGTTCCTTGATTGCCTTCCTAGGTCAAACACATCTCTTCCTCTTGCAATCCTGTGCTGAGATTTCAGTGTAATATAATTCGGGGGAAGCAGACCATAAATCTATGAAAATGGGGACCAATTACATTTACTGTTCGCAACTGCAACAAGCTGGGGACCAAGAAAGAAAACAGTTAATGAATTTACAAAAACTAAATACAAATTTTAAATTGGCATGAATTACCTTTATTATACTGCCTTAGGAATACCACAGGGTGTTATTTAGGGTTTATAATTGTGCTTAAAAAAGGTACCCGCAGCTAAAAGAGCTGTGGTAAACATTTCTAAAAATACCTGCAAACTTTCATTCAACATCTCCTGCACAGAAACCCCAGCTCATTTCAGATATATATATATATATATTTTAATCTGTTGAATATGCCAGTGAAAATAAGTGTTACAGTCTTTGTGTGTAAACTCAATGCTAGGGGAAAATTTGAGAGATTGAGACAACTCAGTGTCAAAACAGAGGAAATTAGTGTTTGAAGTTAAAACTTATTTTTTTCAGCCAAATTTAGAATCACCCAATCATTTATCATTTAACACATGGCAGGCCACACAGTCTTGGTGGTTCAACCCTTGCTGTAGAATAGGTGCATCGTTTTAACAGCACTGGTAGACAACTGGTGCCTGGAAGTAAACAGAGGCTGCTGTTCGCCAGTAGCCAACCTGGATCCATCCTGCCTCTGAATAGAAAATGTGAATCATAGGACTCATTCTAAGTTCACTGAGCACCGCTACTTAATGAGAACTCAGAATAAAATACTCCATTAAAATTTTACATGAATAAAATCATTATTTGTCCTCAGATTCATAGACAGGATACGTAATTGTTTCCTACCAACAAGAAGCTCCTTTTATAAAAAAAAGAAGAAGAAATATTTGGCTGAAACTACCATAGAGGAAACCAAGCGGCCATATTTTTTTATTTTTTGTTGTGTATTGTCTATAAAATCTGTAAGATTTATTTATAAATTAACCATAGTAATTATTTTAAATCTTGCCTTTGGATAATAGAAATTATGGTAATAAGTACATCTAAAATGCTGTGAACTACTACTGACTGTGTCTTGTTTGGTAACAGGATTAACATAAATGTCTGCATTTCTGTTCAGTATGTCATTTCAGCGAGTCAGCAGAAGTATGTTCTGGGAATTGAGTCAGGAAACGGGGTGAGAGCAAATGTCCTAAGAATAAAGAATGCTTAAAAAAAATGTTGGTTCTTGATCTGCAAAGAATAAAACAAGCATTTTGACTTTTTAAAGATTACTGGCAGCTTATCTCAACAATCAAGATGCATTTCACTTTCAATCTAACAGAAAATTTATTCTAAATAAAATCCTGTATTAGGCATATTTTATATACAACCATTAGATCTAATATTTTAATGGACACTGTTACCTTGATACAGAAAAAAGTTTTCAAAGTTATCTTTGCCTTTCAAGCACAGACCAGCAGCATCTGCTGAACACAGGCTGGTAATTAGAATTTCTGGGGCACTAGCTAGCAGTATCACCCATCCATTAATCTGTTGAATATTGAGACTACTGGCACCAGAAAAGTTCCTCTTTACTCAAAAACTCTCCTTTCTAATTCTCAACTGTGCCGGAATAATCCCAAAATCCTAGGACTCCAGAAGACTTTGGTCTGGCTCATCCTCGGCTGAAAGGCAGACCACGGAAGATGCTAATAAAATAAAAGGCACCAACAACAGCTGCAAGTTAAAACTAGTTAATTGCAGAAACAGATTTTACTAACAGCAAATGGTCACTGCTGCCCTCACTAGATTAACCCCAATACCAAAAAGGATTTATGTATAAAAACACACCATGTGTATGAATAATCAAAGCCAAACTAGTGGATTGAAAACCACTATGTTGTTGTATATAACCCCCATGACAGAAGTCCCCCATCTGCCAGGCTGCACTGCAAAACTCTCTTCCAGCTGCATTCAAAGATCTGCTTCTATAACGTGAAAAACAATGCATGGTATTTGTCTGTTTACGATAACTGCAACATGTAATCTGTACTTCTACAGCCAGCATTTATCACCCTGACAAAAGATCAAGATAACTTTGTTGTTGACCTATGGGTCTTGATTGAAAGGATTGCTAATGCTGGGTGCAATATTCTTTCCCCTTGCCTGATGCACTGGTCACCATATACGGAGCTGGGGGCATGCAGGAAGTGTCAGGGGAGGAGTATGGAGGAAATTCTTCCCTGATGAGGGACTGCCTGAACTCCACCTTCTTACCTCGTCTCTTTCCATTGTGACTCATGTATTTTTTTTCTGCCTGGAGATTTACATAGAGATGACAGGTCCCTCACATGCTACAAAGCACACAAAAATACTATAGACTAAACTTCAGTTTTTCAGTCTTTAACCCATATTTTTATATTGATCATACTTTGATATGTATCATATAGCATATATCAAACAAAAATTTAATTACACACAATATCAACATACTTGTATAAACCAAAATACAGAACTTGAATCCAGTAAATTATCTTATTTGTGCAAACTCAACCTCTCAGAAGTAACTGATGAGAAAGATTAAAGCCCCTATCATATTAATCATGCCATTCCCCGAGGGGAAAGTTTAAAAGACGTTTAACAGAAAACTTCAAAATGACTGACCTGTGAGCAGGGCTTTGTGGTGTTTTTCAGCGCTGCCATGCCCTTGGCCAGCCTGAATAAGGTTATCTGATAAGCCCAAATCCCCTAATTACCCAGTGTCCTCTGTCCTGGAGCAGTTCTACTGCCCAGACCCCTGATCCTGTCCCGCGGCAGTCCAAAGAGGGAGCTATGGTAAGCCTCTAACGTGCATCGCTATCATGCTCCTTGTCTGCCCTAGAACACCTCTATAGAACTGCTGCTAATAGCAGCATTTGCATGGCAGGTGTTAGTACAAGACCCAATGACGTCTTATCAGTCACAGGCTGGTTTTGTGGCTCATAATGATGAACTGCCCGTGTCGCCAAAGCTTCGGACCCCTCTGCCTTCCAAGCACACCTATTGGTGTCAGAATGTATTTGAAAAAAACTTTACAAGTTACAAGGTCATCATGCAGCTGGTGGTGAACAGGCTGGGTGCCTTTCATTATTCAGTAAGTGCTCACAGGGTCTAAATTTGAAAAGCAAAAAAAATAACCACTTTGCCAGAATCGCATAAAACATGTCAAAGAAAATCAAGAACCAGTAGGAGTAGCTGACTTTTTTTTTTCTTAGGAAATTCCTTGGTTTTCTGGTTGCCTGAAAGTATAAGTAGATTTTGACACTGAAAGACCCCACTTTGGTTTGGTGAGTTAATATGCCTCACAAAAATGTGAGATTGAGATTGTGACAATTATCAGTAGTTTACAGAAGTAAGTCAAACAAATTGTAAAGATTATTCCTAATACATACAAACACTCATTTTTTTTATGTTTCCTTTATAGACGTACAAATATTCAGTATGTGCCCCTGGTCTGTATTGCAGAAAATATGAGCTACAAGCAATCATCCACCCTTAGCTCAATAATAATAAAACAGCACAGTAGGAATACCTTTAATCAGTGTTTTCTTTCAAAAAATAACTGAATGGTCAACTAAAAACAGGTACTGCCTCTAAGCTAGAGAAAACCCAATCATAACTTCTTTTTGCATCTGCTTACACTCCATGTTTTTCAATAAAATTGTTGGATAAGTGGCAGTTTAGTGGCACATGAGAACCAATCACAACAAACCAAAAAACATGCAGCTTTTATTATCTTCCTAGTTAAAATGCATGAGGATCACATATGGTGTATGCTTTAAATGGATGTGACGGTGCTATATTTATCACAGAAAAATAAAACAAAATGTTTACTTCGCTAGTCACCCAAATCAATTTCCCCAAAACTAATGCAAATCCTAACATGATTTTTCTTCCTTGCCATACCAAAACTAGAAAAAATGAGTTTGGACCACAAACTACACTACTGGTAAAACTGAAGTTAAAGTATACTCCGTTTTAAAAACATACATTTATGCGTATAAATTATTCAACATGGATTTGTGGAAGCTGCCTTGCCCCACATGTCTGGGACTCGTTTGATGAGGATCATGTTATCCATGCATAGGTCTCAATCCATGCATAGAGTGTCAAATTGTCACTGTCGCTGAAGTCATGGTAAGCAGTGGCCCTGTCCTCCCAATGTAAAGTGATCTACACTCATTCATCCATGCCTTGCAAAGGTGCAATTTGGGTTAAACAAACACCAGCATTTGGGCTATTATCCTTTAGGTAGTCGAAGCTGTACACATTCTTGATAAATTATTTACTGCACTTAAAATTCCTACAGACATGACATCAAATCAGTATAACATATATTCGATTACATGTAAAGGGAATCACACAAACTTATACTATATTACTGTACACAACCAATAATTGTTATATATGAACATCAATTCTGTCCAGTGTTTGTCAGTGCAAATTGATTTAACGTAGCCTAAGTCTACGCAAAAATGTGGACAACTGAAAACAAATGAAACAAGCTGCAAATCATTAATACGTGTCTGGGCGCTAGGAAACACAATATTTACTTAGAAAGCAACGCTGGTGCCATAGCCAGGTTGCATTCGCCAAATACTCCATGTACTCCATGTACTCAGCGGGCTCCGACCGCCAGCAAGACACTTTGGACATTGACATTTTTGTCTGTTATTCCGCTGTTATATAATTATATATAGAGAGCCAGCTATCCAAATTTAAAAGTAAAAAAAAAAAAAAATCACATCATGTCTTTTCATTGTGACTTATGCTGCCATGTGTTTTCTCTCTCGATATTAACTAATAAATTAACTTGAATATTATCTACCAGAAAACATACCCACCACGATTCGGTAGAATGTTAACTACAGATGTGTTTAATGCGAAGGCTGACAAAGTTAGGGAGACACTAAAGTAACACATACAGCCTGTCGGTAAAACACTGGCTTCCGGTCGACATTGCTATACTTTTTTTTGCAAAGACAGTACTTAATGTTGTAAAAAAAAAACGGTCCAGTGGATTACAAGGAAGGCGTTTAGCTAGGCCAGTGAGATACATGATTTAGTTACTTACACCATCCTAGGCTAGCTAGACTGACATCTCCAACTCAACCACGTTTAGAGCATCAAACGGATCCTGCTCATTCAAAGCATCTGTTCTTGATCACGCCGTTGTCTTGACATTGCTTTTGTGTCAAAGATGTCAGCAGGATGACAATTTGATAAAAGCCCTGACCCCTGATTAGAAATTCGGAAAATGTAAGGTATTTGTTTTGTTGCCGTTAACAGTACGGAAAGTTGTTTTTTGTGGGAGCCACTAAAGCGTTCGTGTACCGGGCCTAATTATTTGTTAATCCGGCCAAGGTTGCCGATTATAATGTACACATTTTGTTAACAGAACAGATAAACATATATAGGAATTACTTAAACATATATGATTAAATAATTCCTATATTAAAAATAAATGAATGATTTTTTGAAAGTGCATGAATATCTTGAGGGGAAAACTGTAGCCTATAAACCTACCGCAGAAGTTTCAAACGGAGTACACGTAACACTCAGCATTTGCAGAGCAGCATTCCAAAATTCATTATTATTCCGTTCAATTACAGACATGCTAACGAAGAACAAGCACAAAAACTTAATTGTGTTAAAACGATTATTTTTATTTAATTGACACGCACAATCCCTACCCGTGGGGGGGAAAAAACTTGAACGAAATCATTAGAAGACAATATATTTTTTAAAAGAACTGATTTAATAGAATAAAGTGTTAAACAAAATATTTCCAATTTAACCAAATTACAGTAATTTTTGGAATTATGAATGGCTCTTTAACGATAGTTAATAAAACATGTAGAAAACGAATGATCGTCACTACAGGTAATTGCCCTAAAATGTTATTTTACACCGAGACGGATTAATAAATAATTATATGAAAACAAAGCCACAGAATGACTTGGTGTCGGAAATTGTAATAACATGTAGTATAGCCCACCTCATCTCTACAAACTAATTTGTATCAGTACAGGGCTTACTGAGTTGTAGATAATGTTGCAGCATCTCCTGAACACAAAGGGAATAAACCATTCGCTTTAAATAAGTTATAACACAAGAAAAAGAAACAACTAAGCGGGCTTGCAACGTTCTCCCAAAACCAGCAAAACATACCAGTCGAGCTCATGTTTAAAAATTCGAAATGGGGGAGTTTACAACGCTGGGTAACTCACCTGATTAAATCTCCGTAAAGAGGTAACTATAGGTAAATGCATCGAAGCGGAGAACAGTGTTCGTGTCAGGTCCCTCAGATTTTAGTCCTTTGAAGACTCTTCAGTAGATTCTGCATGAAGGAAGACAGAAGCTTGGTGATGTCACTGCGAGGGAGGGCACTGGAATCGCAGGCATACATGATGTCATTAAATAGGAGTTTCGGATTACAGTTTCAACTTTCTATGGTATATTTTTACGTAACTTTAGTAACGTTAGTTGTAAACCCACAGTTCTATTATTAGTTATTCAAATGTAAATCTTAAATAAGAGGGTAGCGTAGTCTGAATACTGTTTTTATATTTATATTCACCAAATGCAAAATATCCGTATCATAATTTTCGATATCAGTACCGGTAATGTAAAAGATTTAAAACAAGCTTAAAATATTTGCGTTCCCTTATCAGTTATCATCAGTTAGTTCCCTGTTTTCCGACCAGGTGTTATTCTTAAAATTTAAATAAAGACAGATAATCAAAATGCCTCTTTGTATGCTAAATACAGGATAACACTGTATGCTAAACAGAATGGAGCTCGGGGATTTGTCTCGGTAATTTATTTGTTGCGAGCATGCAAGTGAAATGAACGCTACAGAAATGTACCCGGTGGCATTTACGCATATTCTTGCTAACCGATGGTAGGCCTGTACCAAAACTATATTTTCCAACAGCATTGTTCTTTGAATTTATTTAAATGATATGAAACTAAAGCAGACGTCTTCTATGGTATCAACACAGGTATGTTCATTCTGAAAAGTCTAATATATCCAACCCAGAACACCTAACAAAGAAATTATTTAAAAACATATGTAAAATTAATTTAAGAAATAACCTTATCTGTCACCACAGGATGTTCTAAAATGATATGGCATGTTATTCCTTTTTCAACCACTGTAGGTTCTAATTACATTATTATATGGTGCGATCATAGGGCCTGAGCTATTATTCCACATAGTTGCATTACACAACTGCCAACAGGTGTCAACTAGAGCAGTGTTTTCCCGAACGATAAAAGCTATATTATTTATGCATCGTATTGTTTTATGTTGTGGGAAGGTGGGCATATTTGTCACTTCACAGTAAGCTTTAATCTTGTTAAGATAATTTCCTCCACCTTTAGACCATTTTTGTTGGTATTTTCCTGTATGGCTGTTTTGTAGTAATTACATTGAAGGGATTCACCTGTGCAAAAACACCAAGCAAAGGCCACTGCATCAGCCTTTGTGGATCACCTCCCACACACGTACATAAAGTTCAGTTACTCACAAATCGTTTATTGTTTATAAACCTGGAATTTTTGACAGACAAACAGTTCTTGGAGTCAGTGATGCGTGGCTCTAGATTTTTACTTTATATTATGTACACACAGGTAAATTGAGTTTGTTGTTTTTTGTACCTTGTGGCAGGCCGGGCATGCCTGGTCAAGAAGTGGCCGGAGACAGGGACACAGGGGGAGTTTTTACGCCTTTTGTTTCACATTTCTTAACAAAACCAGCAAAAAGAGCAACACTCGACAGAATGGATACAATTTAAAGAAACTGCCCACATTGGAGAAAACAAAAATAAAACATAACTGACATAAATACACAAACTATCCACCCTAGACTTTCCTGTCTATCGACCTCCTGTAGCCAGCCCGCTGGCACTTAGAAAACAAAAAACAACAAGGTCCTTAGGGTGGACTTGCCTACCCTCAGCTTGGCTGTCCATCACCCCAGCTCTGGGCGTGTTCCCATGGCGTGTTTTCCTGCTGCGTTATTGCAATTCATTTTTGAATCAGACGATTATAACAACCCTATTTCATGCAATATATTGAACTCACATAAAAGGAAATGGCCTCTGTAAGATGACAGAAAAGCCAGTTGTGGGTTAAGAAGTGGTGCTTAAAATTGCATAAAATCCATAAATAATTGTATTTAAATCATGTGCAATGCAAAAATGATGTGCCTCAGCCCTTATTATTAGCGGTCTTCAGTGACTGGGTCAGTCTCAGATTCAAGGGTACAGAGTTTCCTTTCTGATGAAGAAGAGAACCCGCAAGCAACTGCACAACGAGTAGGCTAATGAATTCAAATGGGTGATCTGGTGGAAAGGGCATTAGTCCAGCTGCTTGTAAACCAACAAATTAAATTGTAGTTTTTAAAACTATTATCTTCAGTATCTGAATATGTTACTGGATAGTAGGAGCAAGGGATATTTAAAGCATGGTTCTTCTAAATGGACATTATCAACAAGTTTAACTGTTAACTGTTGTCTCATCTCTGACCCATTAAAATGCCAGCAAAACAGCCAAGACTCACTATGATAAGGTAGCTTTTTATTATGGCATTCTGCTGTCTCGGATAATAATTTACCTTGAACGCAACAGGCTTATTTAGGATTCAAAATGTACAGAATTGCTCTGATTCTCTTCCAGCTGAGCCTTATCTGAGCAATTCCATGTCTGTCAGTTTTGCTGAATGGAATGTAAACTGAATCCAACTGAATGTGGAAGCACATGCATTACCTTATCAGGATTTGTCCTAGTCAAGTGTTAGGATACAGTGCTTCAGAGAATGGACGGCATATGTAGGGGTTTGCAGAGGATTGTGGTCGGGAAATGTTTTAATTAAACTTTTCTGTCTATGGTTTTCAAGCCCTCACATTATTATATTTAGTGTGGAATTTAATTAAGCTTGCTGATCATTGGCTGTGAAAGAGGGGTTTGATGATTTTGTATGTAAAAAGTTAGTAGTAATGAATATACCAGCAGGGATGCACTCAAAAACTGTCTGGTCGAAGTGAACTTCATTAGGCTGCTTTAGAAACAGAAAGTGCAGCTAAATACATTTAAAAAGTATTGCAGAGACCACCTTAGACCAAGACAACTGAAATGCAATCAGGCCTATCATGGAAAAACAAATAACCTATTGTCATGGATATGCTAATGCTAACTGGTCCCTAAATTGTCTCAGTTGGGCTCATTCTGCCTCAGATACTAAGACACCTCACTCAAAGTTTCAGGCAGAAATAAATCAGTAATTAAAAGTAAACTCTAAATGGGTTCCGATGTAGCCCAGTACATAGGCTAGAGGATTTACATTTTAGACAAAATAGTTTCTAAAAGTCTGCAGAATTTGAAGTTTCCCAAGAAAGTTTAATTTCCTTCAGTCAGAAGCAAAGTTTACCTGAAAGATTTTCTTGGTGCTATTTGAGAGAAAGTGTACACCTTGTTTGCCGGCAAACAATCTATACATTTTTCTGAGCTCTTTGTTAATTATTAACTCTTACATGCATGTCAGAACATTATGTATAATTTGTTTACTGCTTGCTTGTGTCTTCTTTTTTTGTCAGCAAGTCATGGAGAGTGGTCAGGGAAGATTTGCTAGCTTCATAAGCATGAATATATAACTATACAATTACAACTTTAAATTTCAAGTTTGGTACAGCTGTCACGGAAAAACACAATTAAATATTAATAACTGGGTTTCCCGGGGTGATGTCCTAGCACTCTTTACATAGATTTTTATAAAGCACCCCTTTCTCTGAGTTTATCCACGGTGTAACCCAAAGCTTAGAAGAAAAAATTACAGTTTTAGTTTTAAACAATGGTAATTGTATTTTGTAACAGCTCCAGTTCAAAACAGCCAAGACTCACCATGAAAGCACCCCCCGATCACTGCACTTGAGTTTTGCTGTTGCCATGGTGCACAGTCCCTCTAGCCCCTGTTGTTGGACTCATGAGTATTCCATTTCAGAGAGAAGAAACAGGCAGAGCCTCATCAAAGTGGCTCTTTACATAAACAGGTCCTCTTCATTCAACAGAAAGAGACTAAGATATTGTGCAGGGGCGAATGTGCTGGGCAGAATGTGTTCCTCTCTGAGAAATGCTGCTCTTTAACAGGCTTGCCTACCCATCCACAGGGGGGTCATTGAGGTGTAGAGACTCTTTAAAATCTCTGTAAGCTCGAATCCGAACAACTGTAGGACATATGAAAAGATTCCCGATGCGGTTATCATTACGGCAACAACACCAATATTAAAAGTACATTTATAGATTTGTAGATTTTTATATATTTCTAGATTTCTGTTGAGCTTTTCTTTAATTTTCTCATTAAGACCTGATAAGAAAAGGTGGAATCAATTAATAAATAAGACAAAAAATAAATAAGTAACAAAACATCGTGTCCACTGCATTAGAAAATTGAAAGCTGAAACACAATGAACAATGTTTCTGTTTTTGGTTTATGGGTCTGGTACCTTTGCTGTCTAAAGAGAGCGCAAAGCAATATGGAATGCACACGGGGCATCTGGGGATGAGATTCAGGAAATTAAGGAAAATGAAAATAATTTCCTTTGTGCATCTTGTATCATCAGAAAAGGCTATGTATCTCCAAAAAATTCCAGATGGACTTCTGTAATAATTTTTTTCTGTAATAACTTTATATCCAGCCAGGACATTAAAATACAACATCCATCCACTTTTAGTTACTTACATTTCAGGTCTGTAGGTTTAAAGGAACAAAAGGGATAGTTATATTGGATAAGACAGTTAAAAAGGAAGTTAAATAGTTTGACTGATTTTTACACAGATAGTTTGTTTGTGTATTTCCATTCAGAAACTTGCATATTTCCATCCTATTATGTGATAATTTCCTTAAAGCAAATTTTGTTTCCATAATTCCGTAAAGTTCCTTTCCAGCTCTGTGTCCATTTTTGTGGCTGTATAATTGGAGAATCAAATAAGAAGCCACAGTTTGTCTGCTGGAGGAACTTAAAAGACAACACAGAAAAGCTACCACAGAGCTGGAGCCATACAGATAAAAGCATAACATAATGTGCAGCAGTCCATCTGGAAATAAAATTTAAAAACATAAACAAATATTAGGGAAAAGAGCCGAGAACTGCAGGGAAAAAAAACTAATCTTTAAAAAGCATTGAAAGTCCTAGCCCTTGCTATATATGTTTTAATAGTTTTGGCTTGTACACACCATGCTTCTCCTCCATCAGTGGGGGTGATAAATAAGCAATGTTATGAAACCATTTTAGTCTCCAAGTATTTGACTTTTGACCATTGGACTAGACAGATGTAAATGGAAAACTGTATGACTGTGTAACTTTCCAACTGTGTAAATGTGTAACTGTGTAACTGACCAAACAAAGGAAGCCCTAACTATCCATTATTAAAGTCCTCAGAAGAGCAATGTCATTAGTATTGAAGTTATTACTCTTATTTTGGAGACTAATGGTTATACTGAGGAAATTCTTTAATAATCTTCAGCCTAATTGCTGGAATTGCAGACGCTAAACTTTAAATGAATATGTGTGAGTAATACTATCAGTAAAACACTTTTCATCTATAAATCTCTTCATTTTTAAAAATTAATTCCGCTAAAGGTAATCTTTTTTTCTTTCTCCCGCTGTCTTTCCTGCTCCTCTCCAGTCTCTCACACTCTCTCTTACTAATTCTAATGCTAATACTCAAACAGGGGAGCACATTTTAAGTTTCTATTTCCTTTTTTCTTTATCTATTTCTTTAACATGCAGAGGAATTTGGTTAAGGTTCCTGGGGCTTTTAAAGGTTTAGGCTGATTGTTTGTCTTTCCATCCTGGTTCTCCTCCATCCCACCACTCCTCACTGGCTAACGAAGTTTCCTTAATCATGCCCTCTAGTGAGATGTTGCAGAAATCCTGTTACTTCTCAGATTCACGTTAGATTTCCCTGTACAACTTGACAGCACTTTACAGACAAGAATACTAACGAGTAGAAATACGCCATATCTATTTAGTCACAAATATGTGGTGTGTCTCAGAGTTCGCATTTGCTTTTGTCTTTTGCTTTCTTCATCCAGACTCTAGTTTTTCTTCGTAACAGCAACATAAGGCCATATGAGTTATCAATCTAATTAAAATGGAGCAATAACAAAAACATAAACATTTTTATAAGAATAAAATGAACAGGGCCTAAAGTGTTACAATTTGTAGGAGACACTTTTCTTGTAAAAGACCAGCATACACGATCAAAGCCACAATCAGCGTTTGCTATTTAGATCTGTGTTTCTTTGGCACATGCAAATCTGAACATCTTGTGACACCCAATTTTAGAATATCTGGTTCTCAAATATCTGGAACCACATTAATTATTGTTTGTACAAATAAAGTTTAACCACAACGTCCAACAGTTTAAAATGTTGTTACTCCTATAGTGGGAGACACTTTCCATAAGCCAAGGAACAATGGTTCTGAGTTTCAGAAACAGCTCCTGTCCTTCAATTTTTGAGGATATATTTACAAAGAAAAAAAATCTTTATGTCACATGCTTAACGATGTACAAGAAATACTGTCAAATACCTTTGCCCTGAAATTTTTGACAAGGAGAGTCTTTTAGTCAAGTATAAGAAAATAAGGCTCTCTGATGGCTTTCTTCCAGTGAACGTGCTTGGTCTCTATTGTAAAGGATGTAATGAGAGCATTCATGCTTAGCAGCTGAGGGTAGCATGGCAACTTTGTCATGGAAACTCCTCTTCTCCGGTTGCCACAGAAACTAGAGGTTAAATAGATCAGCACCTCTACAGTTCCATGTTGTTTTCCAAATCCTGAAAACATTTTGATTGAAGTCAATCAAATCCACCTTCAATTTCAACCACAACCACAAATGTATTATTTGACTTTTTCCTACAGGATAAGCTCAGCAGAGCTGATAGATGGAATACTCATTGGTCATTGACAGGGCCTCATGTCTGTCCCTTTGAGCTGCTCACCCTTTCATCAGTAGATAAAGCCTTTAAAAAAAAAATTTCAAGCAGGCCAGGAAATTGTCAGCATGACAGCCTTCAGTGCATATTCCTCTATAACTGATCGAGGAAGGTTAAGATAATTGATTGGCCGCTCTGCAAAGACAATTGAATTAAGAACTGCCTATAATTCGAAAAGCCCCCTCCTGTTACCTAGGGATTGCTATACTAGATGTTACTGTGAAAAACATACATGAGCATTGGGTCAGAATGGTGTGTATCATTTCCCACACACCATTCTAGACACCAGGGGTAAAGTGTCACAAAAGTTGACCAGCTGCCTTGGGTCTGGGTCTGGAATTCCATTTTAAAAATAACCTCAGATATTGCTTACTCATAGGGATGTGCTCAGAGTGAAAGGTCAAAAGACTGTGGCATGACACTAGCATCTCTCTTATTAAATTATTATATCAGCATCTAAGTTTCCAATGGCAACAGTCCTCATTATTTAACCAGGCTCTAAATTTACAATTTTTGTAAAATAACGTATTATATCTTAAAATTATTTTTTTTAAGGGTTTGAAAAAGTAAATATGGCAATGTTTAATAATGCTTCAAAGTCAATGTAAATCTAAGTATTTTTCTATCCTAAAAACAAAAAACACTTCATAAGCTGTTGTTGGGAATTTGGTCCGTCTCCATGGCAGCCTGAAATAATTAGATTAACCCTAACCCTTATTAAATTAAACTTCTGCTCTACATAAGAATGGGAACAAACAAGTACACTGGATCCCAACCAATATCTACGCATATGGCTATAATATCTTAGTTTGGGCTGAAAGATTATCCTGGAGGCTTTGCCAGTTTTCTACAATGTATAGCAGTTGATATAAGGGTGACTCCTGGCATATCCCATGTTTATTTTTTCTTCTCTCTAGCGACAAATGAGAATAATAAAAGATTTTGATATTATATTTCAAAATTCTATGTGGACTTACTTCCTTACAAGTTCATCTGCCTTATAAATAAAAATACATCTACTAACTCACCAACAAGGTGACAAGATAATTTTATTTTTATTTTTTAAATCCTCTCCAAAATAACACAAAATAATAAAAAGCTTCCAACGAGTTTGAGAAATACATCTACTATTCATGACTGACTAGTTGGAATGTTTCCTGAGCAACATTTCAATAAAAGTGTAATCACTGAGTCAGGAGTGAGCAACGTGTAATCTTTGAGAGAGTATAAGCAGACAGATACTTCTTTGTGTCCTGGTCCGGCTGCGGGTAAACCTGGCCTTTTCTGTCCCAGGGAAAGAAAAACACTTGCAGCTGCTCTTGGACTGATGAGCCTTGAAGGTTCTTCCCATCAGAGACAGTTCCTCACTTAGAAGACATCACTGGAGATTTATTACATATGTTTATTGCACTTTGTCGGCAAGGTTACGTTTCAAATGTGTTAAATTATATTTATTTATTTTATTTTTGGTAAGTGAGCTATTCTGCATACCTCAGTTATTTTTTCATGGTGTTATTAACACCTTTTGAGCTGTTATAACACGGTGTTATTTTTGTCAGTTAAGATGTTTATTGGAAGCAGAGACATTTTAAGCATGTAAAGTCACAATATAGCACTGAAACATGCTTTAAATACATTAATCTGTGCGTAATCAGTACCCAGAAAAGAAAAGAAAAATATGGCAGCTCAAATACTTTCTTTGGAATGCATTTTAGATATTCAAATTTTAGTAATTTAGACTGTAGCACTTGAGGGCGTGCTTGGCCCGAGGGCGGCCAGAGAACGAGGCATTGAGGGAAGGTTTCAGCTTTTTATTTAGCATATTTTATCTAACACAAACCTCACACTTCAGCGCAAAATAACTCAAACTGTTTAACAGACAGTTCTACAATCACCCAGCATGTCCCTACATCCTGTTCCTCTTTTTTCTTGAGCCAGCTAAGCTGGCTCTTTTAAAGAGCCTGGAATTGTTGGCACCTGAGTGTGATTACCATCAGTGGAACCTCACTCAGGTGCAAAACAGGGTCCAATTAGAGGGCGTGGCCCTCCCTCTCGGCATTACCTGTGGTCCATTGTCTAGCTTGGGAGGGTGTGGCTGGCAGCTGCGTGCTGCCAGCTGCGTACCACACAGCAATCTACGCAGGTGCCAGTTTATAGCCATGCAGGTAAGGCCAATGATGACATAAGGAAGGGGGCTTGGCACAAACCTAACCCACAAAATAATTATTGGATGTAAATGTTATTTGGTTTCCTAGACTTATTTTGGGGACTGGGCAAATTATGTAAATTTTTCTCTCAGAAGCTAGTGAGAAAATGAGCTGAGTTGAATAAAACAGCTAGATGATGCAATCTATTTTGCTGATCAGAGCACTTGTTCTCCACAACAGGCTATTAGCTAATTTCAGAGCAAGGGGCTTCATGAGGCCAGACAAATGACTTCAAATGTTTTAAGTGGACTTACATAACATACTCTTTAAAATATTATATGGTAATTTCCCCGATACAAGTAGTAATTTTTTATACACAGAAGAAAGTGCCATTTTTCAAATTGTGTGGTATTCAAATACATAGATCAGTGCAGCATCTGGTCATTCAAGACCTAATTTGAAAATTTGGAACAAAGAGGTAACAGGGAGAGTAGGGGAACAGACATCCATGGTGAGACGTCACCGGACCCCGGCAGAAGGGAAAAGGGGACCGGGCAACCAGCGGTGGCAGCAGTTGTAGTGTTTTAAGATTTTTTTAAATTAAGTTTATTAAACTTTAGGAAAATGATTGGATCTCTTTTGTTCAAATTCAGTGCAAATATAATTCAACAACACCATTTCCAACTCCATTTGTCACATTTTTAATTCGCCCCTAATGGGGGGATTGACTGTTAGCATCAAACAGGAGCACTGTGATTGAATATAGCTAGAGAAACAGAGAGCGCTGCAATTGATTGTACCCTGATTTCTTATTTATATTAAAGTGAAAATAATATGTAGTAAAAATATGCCACTTGAAAATTAAGTAGTGGATCAGTCGTAAACTAGCTAACCTATACTTTCATTGCAAAAATGTTAAATTGTATTTTGATATTAACAGCTATCTAGCAGGCTAGGTAGCTAATGCAACTTGAAATTGACCAAACCTATTAGTAATGGCATCACTAATATTAAATATAACCACTGATGTTCTCTGTTATTGTGTTTCTAAACTTTATTTGCTATTACCCTCCAAGCATCACTAAGCATGGACTGCTACGCTAAGATGCAACTTAAATGTTTTGAAAGTATTTGTGCTCGGGTCAGACCTCATAATTAACCATTGAGGTTGGGTTTTAATGTTGCAGGCTCGGAGTGGATTGTGGCTGAAATATCATACCTATACAGGTCTCTACTGTGAATGAGATAAAAAAATAAAGTCCAGGATTTGGAGGGGAATTGAACACAATCCAGACTTGTCCAAGGCCCTGACCACATACATTGCTGTTTTGCTTTTTTTGACACTGAATATCAAAACCTAATTTAGATAAGATGCCATTTATTAATTCAAGAAAGTTATTGAACACCCAATGCCCCATGTGAAAAAGTAATCGACTGCCACCTAAATCTTTTTGACTCATCACAAAACATGTTCCAGAACTTTTCAGGGTCATCCAGGTGCTTCATGTTAGGCTTGAAACAAGCATTGATGCTCCTCTTAGAAATCAGTTGTTTTGGCCTTGCTACTCGTACTAGAGTTCTTTAATACTTACTGGATGATTTTACACCTTGGTAGGATCGCAACTCTTCTGAAGATTCACAATATCACTCTGAATGTGGTTTGGTGGAGACCCAGAGCTTTAGAAAGGGCTTTTTAACCCTTTCCTGGACTTACAGGAATCAACAACTTTTTTCAAGTGATCTTCAGGAATTTCTTTTGATCGTGGCATGAATTGTCTCCAGAACCTGTGACTGTATATAGTATTATATATACCTTACTAGGCTCTCCAATTGTATTTCAAATGAAACCAGAGTCTGGGGTAGAAAAGTGTATCACGGGTTGACGGAGGTGGCAGCTTGCCTCATGCAGGGTAAGCTGTAGACTTGTGGAGGAATTTTTTAGATACTTTTTTTTCTTGCTTAATTTTTTTAATCAGATGGTGCAAGGGTATTCCCGTCCATAAACATGTCGATGCACTTTGTATGTTCCTTATTTGATTTGTCAGTACTAGAACCCCTGGTGTGACAAGTTAAAAAGTTTGCAAGTGAAAAGCCAATCCCAACTTCATATTTTCAACCATTTTCAATCATAATTACAAGCAATTTACAGTAAAGAGATTTTAAGTTATGTCTCATGTGAAAAATATAAACTTATTCCATGTCATACAATTCTATCACATCAAGCTCTCATCTCAATGTGGATATATTTTATTTCATGCAAATGGCTTACAGTACATTCAAATATAAAAAAAAATGTTAAATCAATAGTTGGCCCAATTTTTGGAAAATTGGAATGAATAAGTATGGCAAGTTCTAAAATAAAAAGTACATGTGTACTTACACATAATTACAGTGTTGTAATGGCAAATTAATGAGTAATCTACTTTTATCGCAATCTATTCTGTGCAATTGGAAAGGTTAAAACCTAACAAAGGTGAAAACCCTTAGTTTTAGCACAAGCATAGCAACACATGTGATGGTGAAGTCTTTACAACTCTGCTTCCGTTTGTATTCAAATATAAAATAACATGATACAGATGTGTATCTGTTACTTACTTATGTTGATTGCAAGAGAGAAAATACATTGGTCTTAGTGTTTGTGAGGTCTTTGGATACTTTTGAAGCTAAGATTCTATGATCACAGTTGTCTTAGTTCTTGCACAAGCGTATTTCTTCGGATGTGTACTGTACTGAAAACGCATGTCAAGTTTCAGAATGCATGTGGGCGTGAGATAGCATGCTAATGTGTGCGTCTCGTGCCCAGTGTGTATGACTTATCATGTCTGAGCCATTGATGCACTTGTCTTTCTTGCCATGTCCTTGCAAGTATTTCAGGGTTATTAGCCCTGTTGTTTATGAATACAGAACATATTTCAATCATTAAAAAAAGGACTGGGATGAGTACCAAATTTCTGTACATTCTGCTGTGACTGAATCTCTGAGTGGAGGAAAGCCCTCATCTATGATGTACAGAAAAAGTGGGGAAACAAGGGCTGGTTTTTAAAGTCAATGTTTTAGTCAAGTGAACTGTCACTTGACAACTGTCTTCTTAACTGTCTTCTCATTCCTAATTTCCACCAAATGATAACAAGACAGAGAGACGGCTAATAGAGCACACAACGGAGTTGTAATTCTTTGTATTTACAAGAGCTACTTTTCATCAGTGGGAGAGATACCAAAATGATTGCACCTTACTGATTGCGGCCATTTTCCTTCTTTGAGAAACCTAGTCAATATGCTTACTAGACATGTGCAATCCTAGCCCTAGCTTAATGTTCATATTTTCTCTTTCCCTTCATTTGAGTTAGCTGTAAAGCTGAATTTCTGGTGCTCACTTGGTTGATTATTAATTACCTATGACCTTCAAGGCTCAAGGTTAATTCACAGTTGCTCCAATTCTCATGAACTGCCCGAGTACCCATGTGACCTCTGTTAAACACAGCCTGGTTCAACTGAATAGGATTATCAGTTTGATAAGGTCATGCAGTGTTGTTCTTTTGTGTCTGGATTGTGCCATATGGGAACATATGATTGCAAAGAAAAAGCTTGTTTTTTTCAAATTCATACAAATATATCCTCAAATGAACAGGCTGGAAAAACAGAGACATATGAATATCAGTGGTGGATAGTAATAGGGGAAATCTACTTCCCTCTAGTGGAGAAGATTAGACATGCATTAAACAGGTTTTGACTCTTGTTTTCTCTTCTAGGTTCCTCAAGTGAAAGAAAATGACTCAGCTGTGCCCAGCACTGGAGTGATCAGATACATTTATATTGATTGCACTGAATTAAGTTAGATTGTTTTGTATATCTGGCTCCTGTATCATGCTGTAGGACCTAGTTGAGCTTGCTGATTCTTATCAGCGCCCTTGCTGTGTATTGTTAGAGTACTTCCTTAAAGAGCACTTGTCAATGTACCATCATGTGGCACATAATAATCAGTCTCTATTTCGCAATTGGCAGTTTTGAACATCGTTCTGGATAATTAATTTTATTAAAATTAATAAAATGTGAAAATAAAACAAATGATCAAATAACAAAAATACATCAAACACAGACTGGTCTAATAAATATTATCCACTCAAACAGTTAAAGAAAAATAAATACAAAACTCAGAGCTCCCTTTTGAAAGTCCTTAATTGCAAGCACCTGAGCGTAGTTTCATTAAACAAAAGACACTTAGTTTTGTCAATCTGGTACAGGCCAAGGGCATGTCTTTAGAGCTTCTTGTTAGTATGGGCCTATCTAGGGGTGTTTTGAAAGAGTTTTGTTTATGCGAATTAGGGACAGATTGACTTGACTTGAATTGCTGTTGCGCTTGAGGAGGGTATAATTGAGGACAACATTCTATTCTATGGCAAAGGGCATTCTTGTATACGGAATTACGGGAACAATCTCTTTTCAGTTTGTTTGACTGTAGATTTGGGCAATGGCAAAATTACAGGACCCCCCTCTTTTAGTATCTGAGGTCCTATTTTGTCTGTTTTAGGGGTGTTTAATTTAATTTTCTTTTTGCCACGATGCAATAAATATACATAAAGTATACATAAAACCACCCATGTTATGTGAGCTAGCTATTTATACGAAATAATTCTGTCATTAATAGTATTTGAAATAAGTCATCATTGTATACCATATATGCGTTATTCTCAGCATGATAGTTCCAAAACCTAGCACGTATATATTAACTGACAGTAGAATGAATGGCATTATAACAATAAACAAACACAGTTTGAAAGTGACCTGGGGAATTAATCCAGAGAGACATTCCTGGGAAATCAGCACGTAGCAAAGGACCTTACTCCTCCAACCTGAGGGATTGACTTTGACTACTGGACTGTGTTTTTTTTTGGTCTTTATTTATTTTATTGAGTGTTTGTAATTGATTTGTATCTCCTTAATAGGGTGGACAATAGAACGCTATCCCTTTTGGGCTCAGCTAACAAACTGCCAAATACCTCTGGAATTGCTAGAACACTAGCGCAAGGCAATAGAAAATGAATTTAATGGAATGTTCACAGAGCATGTTCCAAGCAGCAGAGTCAATCTCACCACTTCTCCCTCTTTTCTTTTCTTAAATACTATCATCTGCTAACAGCTAGCTTAAAAGAAATACACTTGTAACATAGTGGGCAGTTGTGCCTTGACATAGTCAAAAATTGTGGGCAAAAGGATAGTGGACATAATTGTATAAATTCAACGTAAGCTCTTTGGTGTGTTTAATTTTTTTGATGGAAAGGTGGTGGTCAATTGAACGCACAACGTTTTTAATGTAAATGTAAACAGGCGAATTCCCACCACATATTCATAACATAGATTATACGGAGATTCTGAAATTGATGACGCAGAACAATGCAATTCAAATGGAACGCTTCCTCCTTAGCAGTGCCATCGTGTCCTATACAGAACAGTGTGAGGGCAGGGAGAACAGTACCCTTAAAATAAGACCCTTAAACAGGACTCTATACTAAACTACAGTAGCTAGTGCAAATCGAATGCAGATTATGAAACTACACACTTACTTACGTAATATCCACTGGATTTCCTGAAACTAGTGTAATGTGTTTTTTTTCCCATTTGTCCACCCCGCCCCATCCTTAGTAGCACTTGGAGGTAAGTCTTCAGGTAGGCTGAATCACTTCTTAGTAGGGCATGGTGTACATTTTGTACATCATTCTGGAAGTTCATGTTTGTTGTCATATGCTCAGAAACAAGTTAATGGCAATAAAATTCCTCAACAGCACAGGCGCTGGATAAGAGCATCTGCTAAATAAATAAAAATTTTGTGCAGATGTTGTAAAGTAGCAGAATTGGGTAATTCCCACTCTCATTGTAGTACTTACAGACGTGATCATGCTTTCTAGACTCCACATATGTAAAGGAGCGGGGTGGGGTTGTAGATATGGTTAATAGCCAATACAGGAATGCCCATAACTTCAGAAATGGAAGTGATCTGCAGCATTTCGCCTCTATAATATACCGCCCATACTGTTCCAAGTATCTCTCAGTTAGTTATTTTGATCAAGCAGAAACATTTATAGTTAATTGAAGAAATACAGTACACGGAAGCCATTTGGAAACTGAATGACCTGAGGCATGAAATATGGTTGAAAGCAACACACATAATCCCACCCCAAGAATGTGATCGGATCCAAGCTCCGCCCCAACAATGTATTAAATTTCGCCCTCTTCATGCAGAGCCATCATGTGACACAATGTAAGGCAATGTATGTTTTATTTCATTCACTACCAAGACATTATCAACGTTAGTATTCTGTTTGATTGTGAAAGAAAGTTTTTCTTTCTCTCTTTTGTAATGTTGGACACACAGGTTTGCTTAAATGCATAAATTATTTTATCAAGGACAACTACTAACTGTACAAAAAACAATATGCACACCCTTCCTCAATAAATACAGTGATGGAAAAAGATTTTGGTGTTTGTCTAGCAATCTGGGACTCCCGAAATATATGGTATAAGGCCATAATACAAACATTTTAATATTTTAAAAATAAAAATTGGAACATACCAACCAAAAATGTGAACGTGTATTCATATATAACTGAATATCCGTCCTCCTTTGTCAATATAGTTGTTTCTATAGTTAGTTCTCTTTTTCATAAGACATTCTGTAATGTTTCAGTCTTCCTGATTGCTGTTTTCGCTGAAGGCTCTCTTGAACATTGGCTCTCTTGGAGACATGGGAGAGATACCATGAATCTCTTCTTCATCTTTCTGCCCTTCAGAAAGTAAATGAAAGGGTTGAGGCAGCTGTTGAGGTAGAGGAGGAAAGAAGTGTAGTTGCTGATGGCTATGGCAATAGTGGCAAGGCTCTCGTTTGCCGTGAGGAACAGTTTCTTCAGAAGTGACAGGTACTGTGCCACCTCAAATGGGGCCCAACCCAGCAGGAATAGATAAGTGGTTAAAGTGATGGTGTAGTTCACCCAGTCCCGTCGACTGCTGGTCTCCATTTGGTGGACAATGAAGATGTTGCAGATGAGGATCACACAAAGAGGCAGCAAAAATACCAGGAGAAACTCAGCAGTGGTGAGGATCAGATTAGACTTCAGTGAAGAAACTGTACATTCATTGCCAGCGCCAGGAATGTAAACAATGTTCATTTGGAAGGGGACGGTCGCTGCCATGCTGCCAGCTGCCAGCCAAGCAACGACATAGATAACAACTGGGATGCGAGGAGATCTGTGGCACTTGTACCAAATTGGGTGGCGAATGGCAAGGCAGCGCTCCAGGCAGAAGCAAGTGATGAGGAAGGTCCCAGCATAAAAGAAAATTTGAATTATGAAATTCTCTGCCCGGCAAAACCAGAGCCCGTAAAAGTAATCACCTCTGGCAAACAGGATGGGGATATCGATGGGGAGGATAAGACAGAACCCAAAGTCAGCCACCGCTAAGTTTAGTACATAGATGAGGTAGCCACCCAGCTACATTTGGAAGCCAAGGACCCAGATGACTAGCCCATTGCTAAGGCAACCAGTCACCCAGAAGAATAGCTGAAGACCCACTTAAGCCAGGGCAGACTGTCCGGGAGTCCTGTAATATTGGTGGTCTGAGTAGGATTCTCATAACTGCTGGGCTCCTCTGTGCTGTTTAAGACCATCTCCAACAGTGCCATGGCTCAACCTAGTAAAAAACAAATACCACACAATCATACTATAAAAAGAAATACCAGTGAACAACAGTTATATGAAGCAAAGCATTACCAAAAGTATTGCTGGGAATATACTTTTAAAAAAATCCTTCAACCCTAAAATTAGAGTACAGACTAAGCCCCCCCTCATTGCTGGAGTTCTACAGGTTCAAATTCAGCTCTTGCCGATTGTGACCAAGATTGCACAGTGGTAGCATTCAGTCGCATTAAGTTTTTCACCCAGGCTGGGTTAAATCGCTAATGAGCCAAGAAGGCACTCCAATCAACACTGAACCTCTTCTGCAGGCTGTGTAACCTGGCAGTGAAAAAAGAGACAGGTGCCTCAAAGGTGACAAGGAAAAATAATTGGTGATTCCAAATCTATAAAAACAAAAACAAAATAACCCCTATAAATAACGATCATCACCTACTGGAAAATATTTTCTCATCATTTAGCATTTAGATGTAATCCAGTTGCAAGACTGAGATGCCACAATAAAAAGAAATGAGAACATATAAAAGGGCAAGATACTATAAACAAGTAACTGAGAAAGAAGACAGTACCAGAATAATTTACAGGTAGTTAAAAAGGAAAAGCAATGCATATATTTCTGTCCAAATAACTTACCTCATAGAATGTGTGAAATCCCACAGAGCATTTTGATATATCCAGTCATAGCATACATTCCTTAGAAATATAAGATACGATTCGAGCAACTCAAAGAAAAGCTAAAATAAATAAATTCAGCTCAGCGAAGGGCCAGAATTCTAAATATGTATTTCTCATCTCTTCATAGAAGAAATATACCTTAGATAAATATAAGGTAAATGCTTGCTTACAATCCAAAAAATCTGAATCTAAACATCTCTTAAAAGCTGTTGCAATCTAATTTCCCATTCGGCATTCTACAAGGTATGGCCTCTGAATAAAGCAAATAAAGTGGTTAAAAGTGTTGCAGCTTGAATAATCAATAATGCAACAGTTATGCTAATACTTCTCTATTAAAAATGTAATTAGTGTAATAAAATTGCTGGATTATTTCTATCACACTGAACTCATTTGCAGAAGAAGGCATGCCTTCCAACTCACCCTTCTTTGTCGTTCCAGGTGCCAACTACTTGTCCTGTTTCGTGTGCATTCTTATGTATTTTCTGCTTGGCCATGAAATTCTTCAACCAACCACACATCAGGCAGAAATCGATCTTCTAAAAAGCAAACAAACTTCCGTTATTAAAGCCACTCCAGCAGCATCTGAATAAACACATTAGCCAGAGTTGCCACATTATATATACATTTAATCACCTTGCAGAGGGATTTGAACATTTACAGGGCCAGGAATGCTGGTAAATCTTTAAATCTTGTTTTGTTTTTTGTTTTTTTCTTTTGCCCTTTATTTTACCAGCCGGGCAATAGGGTGAAAATCCTAGGGGCTTTTAAATCTTTATGTAAATTTTTTGCGTTTCCCTCCTGATTTTTCACCATCCCACCTCACCCCACAAGCTAACAATGTGTCCTTAATCATGCCCTCTAGTGAGATGTCACAAGAATCCTACCCAGATTTACATTAGATTTCCCTTTACAACTTGACAGCGCTTCACTGACAAGAATACTAATGAGGAGAAGTGTGCCATTTCCATTTATTCACAGACCCATTAGCCCTGACAAACAGGCAGTTTGGGTATGATTGCACTGTTTCTGCGAGACATCCCAGGGGACTGCTGCATTAGAGAGAAAAAGACTTCACTGAGAACTCACAGGCTTGTGTCTGGATGCGTTGCCAGTTTTACACAATGTTGAGCAAGTGATAAGAGGGGGACTCCTGGCATACTTAGACAGATAATACATTTTGACTACCAACATTCTGAATTCTGAATTCTCACCTGCAAGGTCACAATCAAAAAAATGTTTATAGCTCATATTAGTAAGTTGTCTCTGGGCAACATTTCAATAAAAATTAAATAACTGAGTCAGGAGTGAGCAACGTGTAATCTTTGAAAGAGTATAAGCAGACAGATACTTCTTTGTGTCCTGGTCCAGCTGCGGGTAACCCTCGCCCTTTCTGTCCCAGGGAAAGAATAAACTCTTACAGTTACTCTTGGGCTGATGGCATGGATGAGCCTTGAAGGTCAGTTCCTCACTCAAAAGACCTCACTGGAGATTTATTACATATGGTTATTGCACTTTGTTGGCAAATTACATTTTTACAAATTACATTTTTACAAATTACATACTTCAGTTGTATTTATTTATTTTATTTTTGAAAAAGTATTTTTGAACTGTGTACCTCAATTATTTTTTTCTGTAACGTTATTGATACATTTTGAGCTTTTATAACCCTGTATTATTTTTTGGCTGAGACAGTGCAAACAAGAGATTATATTTTTGTCAGAATTTGGGACACAATACAGACAAATACAGGTTTGTAGGTACACTTCTCATTTTGATACTACATAACATAAAGTGGGATAAATAACACATATTTAAAATGAATTGTGGAAAAGACTAAGGCGAACGTAAATGAAAGAAATGTGAAAAATAAGATTAGGGCAATATACTAAATCATTTGAAGTTCAATTAAGAAACAGATGCATACATTCAAATTTTTAACTTTTTAAATCAGAAAGGCTGGATTTACGGATGGAGCAACTGCAGCAGAGCACAATTAGGAGTTTGCTACACCCCCGGTTGATTCCCTGAGTCAGGAACTTAAGGCTATAGCTCAACAAGCTAATCGTTCCGTTTCTAGTTAAGGTACCCAGTCAGGAGTGTGTTCCAGCTTACCCAAAAGGAAGTTTATGGATGGATACTTATTTAACATACAAGAAAAGCTTACTTCATACAAAAATACACTGCATGTTTGAATGACATTTGGCATGCTATTTGGGGTGAATAAAGAGGCATGAGGGAGAAGTTAGGAGATAGTCGTATAATCTCTCACATCTTATACATAGTTGGTATGCAAGTGATAGGACGGTAAATTTTGTGTCTTTTGAGATCAGATGGGTCTCTCCTGTGGTGAACTGGTAGGATATCTGGGTCTCTGGTGGCTTCGCTAAGAACTCTGGCAAGTGTTCTGAGTAGAACATCAAATCTCTTGATCTAGTTCTGGACTTAATCTGGGCCAGCTCAGGAGATCTTTGCGGATTTTCTTTATCTCATTCTCTGAAAAGTTCCATGGCTTCCATGGCTCGGTGGTCACCTTCCTATGTGTATCGAATTCTTGCTGGATCCAGGTGTCTTCTCTGCTGTGAGACATTTCATCTTCAAGGATGTTTCTCCAAGCATTTCTGCGTGCTGCTGAGAGGGGCCCTCCATAACTGGGCCCAACTTTTGGTTGAGTTTCCAATAGAATTTCTTGCTATATTCTTGGAACGAACTACTCTGATCAAACTGGTCAGATCTTCTCGTATTCATTCACAGTCTTTGTGATGTCGCTTGTAGTTCCATCTTAAGTATTTTCGATAGTTCTATAGGTTTGTCTAAACCATGGTGTTACATGATCTATCTGCATTGTTGTTATTATTATTATTATTATTATTATTATTATTATTATTATTATTATTAAACTGTTTCTTGGTTTTTCAAAAAAGTAAAGCCATAACAAACTAATACAAAGTGGCAGAACACAAAATGATAAAAAAACAGAAGCAATAAAAAAATGATAATAATTACATATTGTAGCGGGGATGGCTAGGAGCGCTTTCCCCGCCAATGGGCTAAAGCCATCCCCGCGGGGGCTGCTGGGAAGCCTGGCTCCCGGGACTTAAAGCCTTGTAAATA
>JAOVYW010000031.1:1439261-1455647 GCA_025775045.1 Hiodon tergisus
TTTTGGGGGGTCAGGCCTGGGACATACTGTATCTTTCTTTATGTAAAGCGTCTTTGTGACATGGCAACATGTGAAAACTGCTGTATAAAAATAAAATTGATTGATTGATTGAAGGGAGAAAGCTGAAAAATCCTCCTAAGCTGAATCCTTTCAAAGGAGATGGGGGGAGCCATTCCTCAGTAGGCAACATTGATTGAATTCAAAATAGATTTTGTTTGCTTGATTTTCCAAAGAATTTACATTTTTCTCAACACAAATACATTCTTATTTTATTATTTAATACAGCTTTTGAGGTGCAATGTACATCAAAAACTTGGAAGAACACAAGAAACTTAACCATGATCGATCTATAGTAATTTTGTTTTTGTTTTAAATTTCAGTATGTATTGATTGTGGAAGCTTCTCTCATAAGCTGGGCCAAGGCCACATTAGCCTGCGATGGATTAGTTTTGATAAGACTCGGGCATCTGCGTGGCTACAGGACCACAGTCAGACAATTACACTTCATTAACATTTATTGTAGGCGGACAAAGAGGCTGTTGCCCTGGATTGTAGTCAGTGCTCTGAAGCACACCGGGTGGAAGGTTTTTTTTGATGAAGCAACCATTCACATTTGCAGTCGTGCATAAAATCTAGCTTCTCCCAAGGCATCAAAAACATCTAACAAACTTAGAGCTGTCATTGGTTCAGTGTTGTCCGTTGTGCTTCTCGGTGTTAATATAGCCATGTAATAATGATGATAATGATTCACAGATAGCAGAAACAAAGCCTTTTTTTTACCACAATACATGCAGTTGTCCAACTTCATGGACAACAGCTACACTTGGACTGATAGTAAATCCAAGATTCTCAAAATATGCAAACTCCATGTCTCTCTTTTAAACCACATTTTAACTGTGCCAATGCCGTTTCTGACTGTCTCTTTGTGCTGTCCCTGTCTGGGCAAAAATATTTTTACAAAACTACATGTTTAGAAATACACCTCCTCATTGAATTTGTGGCAACAATCTAGCAATCTTTCACACAAGGAATGCCATGTGTGGGTCAACTTTTGACAGTATTTAAGAGGCTGCAACACGCAACCAAGGTGTTCTTTTAGTGTTTCTTTGATACGCCATGCTTTTCAAGTGTTTCAACATTACATAAATGCTTTTGTTTTATAGTGTTTGGTCTTGTATCTTTGTTACATCTCAGTACAGTTTCCTGTTTCCCATTTCTTAACAAAACAATTAGAATTTGTATGAGAATTGAACGCCTAACTAAAGACACTTTTACAGAGAAAGGGGATGGTGAGTCAGCAATTGATTTATAACGGTTCTACGTGAAAAACTAGTATCCCTTGATTCGCACACAATAGTGACTGAAAAGACATAAACAAAGAATGATTTGTGAGGATAGTTTTTGAGTGATGTGCTGCAATTTATGATAAGATAATTGTTCTTTTCAAAAATTCTGCTGTGAAGTAGCAATCCTTCACTATGTTTAGAAATGTACTGTAATTCTATACAATTTTATTGAACTGTTTGTTTGATTCATTAGTGGGGCTCCCACCTGACACTGGTAATCAGGTCTATAACAGGTATGAATTAAGTGGAGTAAGAGGGAAAAAGGGGATGGGTCACTGTAACAATGTGAAATGATTTTTCTTACAATTGGCTACCTGATTGGTACACCATTTTAACAAATATCTTGTGTTAATCTGATTGCCAAATAGTGTAACTATTACCCTAACCCTAAATACGACTAGTAGATTAATAAAAAGAGATGTAGTTATTCTGATTTAAAGCAGAAAAGGATTTAAAGGGACAATTTTATTTCCGAAACAGAAGGCAGAAATCTGCTTCCAGATAACCATAACTGAAATTTATATATTTTTTATATGTAGAGGTGGAACCCTCCTGAAGACACAGACAGAAGTCTGTAGTGGGGCTTGGCCCAGGCAATGCGAGAGCCGACTGTGGCTCCAGTTCCTGCCTCCTCGCCTACATTCAGGGCCCCATAATTGCCTGTTATAGAGGAGAGAAGGTCAGTGGAGGTGGTCTAAGTGCATCACCAGGTCCAAGAAAACTAATAACTGTGTGTGTGTGTGTGTGTGTGTGTGTGTGTGTGTGTGTGTGTGTGTGTGTGTGTGTGTGTGTGTGTGTGTGTGTTTAAGGTTTAAGTCAGAGGATAGAATGCAAGAGGCCGTCTGGTCAGTCATACTCTGCCCATGTCCCCTCCCCTCCTCCCACGCCGCCATCAGTCTACAGAACATTGTTTGTGCTATTCTCCACACAAACCCACAGGAACCGTGTGTTCACCGTCTGCATGCACTCTGTAGAACTCATGGGCACACTCAAGTTTGCGACTCATTCATATTAAAAACATTAATACTAAGTGATAGTGAATGACTCACAATGCTACCAATTGGAAACCTTTTCCATAGTTTGGAAAGAGAACACAGCAACATGAAAATCCAGGTGAATTTTTTCAGTCTCAGCAGCAACTTTTGTCTTTATCTCCCATTACTGCAAACGAATGAAACTTTGACCCCAACACTATATTCAGGGCACAGGTAGAACAGGCTAGATTTACACTATACAATTCAGCCCCTTACAGACACCCTTGCCCCCACAAAATTCCCCACACTTACATTTTTGCCTGCACTTGCACACACAAGCATTGACAGATATAAGGCTCCTCACACTTTCTCAAATAGATAGGCGTTCACCCACGCCCTCAATCACATACACATGCGCACACACACACGCCCACACACACGCCCACACACACGCTCACACACATGCCAGCACACATACACTTTTATACGAACCCATATGTCCTCATACCCACAAACACTCCCTCTCAGATGCATGCACATTCTCACGCAATTTCCCCTTCTCTCACACACACACGCAGTCTCTCTTCCCTCTGCCTTGCTCTCTGTCATGGACACACACACATACAAGTACACACTAAGCTGAGCCCTATTTGTGTGTGGGCGTTGTCGCAGGGAGGGGAGGGAGGGGGAAGGGCTTGGCTGGCTGAGCTCTGAATAACAGGGTGTCTCTGGCAGCTGTGTGAGAGAGAGACAGGACACAGAGAGGCGTGGGCGTCTTCATCACAGGGCGAGGGGCTGTCAGGCCCAGGCGTGGGCCTGTGGTTGATCCGCATTTGTAACCGGGGAAAGTTGTAGCATGCTAAGAGTCCTATTTGGCATGAACACATGATGCAGAAACCAGCAGCAGACAAATAAGCAAGAGAGCTATGAACATCGGATTAGCCTTCTAAACTCTCTGTTGAGAACTTTTATTTTCTAGATTTAAATTATGATCTATTGTTAAACAGCGATGTGCAGAGTTTCTAACCTTACAATAGCAAAATAATTATGAAGGATTTAATTGATTGTTCTGGTCTGGGATTCAGCCTCATATTTTTATAATTGTTCATTTGTTACTTAATACAACTCTTAAAGCTAAGCAAATAATCTTTTGTCATTGTGTTTACAAATTCCAGTTATTTCCATTGTTACCTTTATACACAAATTTCAGTTTAATATATGGTGCAATCTACATACCACATTTCAATGTTTTAAGCAGGGTGAGAAGGCTGAATTGTATCTGCAGGTCAGCTGTACCAGGGTCCAGGCATAAAGGATAAAAGGCGCCAGAATTTCCAACATCACAAAAGCATGGGATATCATTTCATTGCTCTTAAACGAGAAACAAACAAAGCTTAAATAATAAAATTAGAAATAACATTACAAACTTTAAAAGGTATTTCTTATATAACTGAAGATAAAAGTTTGAAAAAACATAATATGAGTGTTCAATGTTGAGTTAGGGTATTAACTAGCTAGTTGAATAAGGAAAACTGAAGTGGTGGACAAAACATGCCACTTGTCACTTGAAGGTCAGAATTACCTGAAGGTTACTCTTGTCTAGAATGTTGCCTATCAGCCATTTTCATGTAACTTGGAAATCAACTGAATTTCTGATTTGAAATTATTGACTTAAAAACATGTGATAAAGGGATTACATCAGATGTAAAGACAATTTGGCACAGAATTATCTGAATTGTATTTTTATTATTAAGCATTTTTTTCCTTAGTACCTTCTGAAATATTTTATTGGAAAATATCCACTGGGAATTCCACTGGGCAAAATACTCAAAAAAAATTTGTTTTTGAAAGTGTTATAAAATTCATGCAACAATTTAGCCTTGCAGCTGAAGGGAATGTGTGTTTTACATCTGAAATGTCAACGATTGACTAAACAAAAAAGGGTGTTTCTAATGCAGTGATGGAAACATCAAAAATCTTCTGTGGTGCCTGAATTTCATTGCCAAAGGCAAACAATTACGATATAATTTTAAATGTTGGCTTTTATTTATTTATTGAAATCAGAAAACCATCTTTATCCAATTGGCAGAAAAAAGGATGAAACTAAGATTAGAGTTTAATCAGTGTATGAATTCATTTTCACCGAATGTGCTATGACAAAAGGTGTGAGAGTACGTGAAAACGGATTAAGTTAAGTGTGTCGCAGTGGGCTGAGAAGACACTGTGTTTCCACAGACAGCACAGCTCCAGAGCTGTCTACTAAAGGCGCAGATCCATGGAACTAAAAGACAGACATTTGGGGCTAACGCAGAGGAACAAATTTAGTTGTCACTGGTGCATTGGTACACAGATTACAGCGCATTTCATAACTGAAGTATTATCGTGGTAATCCCAGGGGAATACCCAGGGGATGGAAAAAAGATGATCTTGTGGAATTACCTTACCCAAAAATGCAACTAATTTATTGAGGGAAGGCACAAGATTGTGTCCACAGAAACTCATGAATATGCATGATATGTGGTTCTCCAACAAAAGAGAGTTTCCTGGAGTAATAGAGCACCACCGGGCCGTGCTGACTTTTAGTCTTTTGGAGGTCATAGCAGCTTTGAACTAAACCCTGCCAGTGAGTACACAGCCAGAATTTAACAGACCTAAAATAATTTTAATGATCTACAATTCTCCAGCTTGCCATCAGCATAGTAGGTTTCAATCGTTAGAGGTACATTTACATACAGTGAATGCTTTAATCAGAATTTTCTTAATGTGAAGGATAATATGCACAACATTTTAGTGAAAACTTCCACTCTGAGAAGAGAATAGTGTGGTAAACGTAAGGAGAAGGCATGTGTTTCCAGCAACAACGAGACATGAGTTATCTTAACAAGGTCAAAATCTCCCACTAAATTATTTTTGTAAATTTTCTTAATATGCTGAAATAATTGAAAGTTTCATTTTCTAATAAAATGTATCTGAGAATTTAATCTCAAAAATAGGACGACAGAGACATTTTCCCGTTCAAATTAAAGATAAAAACTGACAAAATGGAAAATGGATTTTTTTTTCTTTTAAACATAAGTTGGCCGCATTTAAAAGAATGCAAAGGTCTGGTTGTGAAGTTAGAGTGCAAGTAGAATTCAGTTTGAGTGTGATTGCCTTTTTGGTGAGGCCTTTCTTTCCTTGTTTTATTTTCCAGGATGAGAAGAGCAGGCTGGGTCCTCCTCAGGCTGTTTGCTGTAGTTGGCCTAATTCCTAAATATAGCATCTGATAGCGAAGCTGACTCACAGTTTCTATGTTATCCCTAATCTCACAGTATTACCTCCCAGAGTGAGGGTAAGGTGAAGAGCCTTGATTTATACTTTTAAGGCTCGAGTTTCAAGCTAGAATCCACCAAAGCATTGACACTTCTTCATTCTTGTTATGTTCTGGTCAACATGGTGATTGGATTAATGAAGATATTGAGTCATATCCATTTATTAGTTTGATGTTCTCAACTACTCTCAACTACTTCTTTTATAGGTTTTTATAATGTAATGATCTGAGATGCATGCCTTGGCGACAAGACCAACATGGAGATTATCTGACTTAATAAAGCTTCCTAAGGGGCATGGAATCCTTTATCTAGCATAGAATGTGCTGCTGGCAGGGTGAAGAGATAACTTGAGATCTTCTATCCAGGTATCTGATTTAGTACAATGCAGAGGTTTTGTTTGGGGAGGCATAGCGCCAGTTGAATCATTGTGCGTGGGAGTGTAAATATCCTGAAAGGGGAGTTTGTAGTGCCTGCAAGTGGGATCAGGTCTCCTCCCATCTCCCTTGCTGTTCCTCTCCCTGCTCCAACTCATAAATCCTTCTATAAGAATTATTCCTTTCTTGGAGGGCACTATGACCAAATTTAACATTTTTAACATAGGCAGATAAAATCATTAGCATGTTCAGCCATGTTCACCCTCAGAAATTTAAATCACTAAAGATCCATAAAATATGTCTGGCTGAGGTGAATTCATGGTCACAGTTTATACTAAACCAATACTCTATAGTGCGTGCTGTTTTTGAACTATAACAATTCTTGGTCTCCCATTCACTCATGGATGATCGATGAATGTGACTGATCAGGTTACTGCTTCTACTAAATTAAATTTCCCTCAACCTAATTTATTACAATTAATAAACCCTTTTTTTGTGGGTCAAATGGAAATAAACAGTAGAAAGAATAATGTAAAAACATAAATTTTGCTATATGCGTCTGTTTTGCACCCACTTTTGCATATCTATACAGTTATATAATTCTTGTCAGGCTTTCCATTTAGATAGTGAAAATTTTGGTAGACTTGTTGCATGAAATAGCCATTAAATATCAACTCGCTAGATTTAAAGAAAAGAAAAGAAATAAAAAGCATGTTTAGGCACGGTTGAGAGGGTGGAGCCCATGTGGGAACAGTCAGGATTTATATAGCCTGTATCAAAACATGTTGATCCAAAGTCGTTATTTCAATTTTATTTAGAGCGCCTAATGTAACATTTCATCCGGCATAGAAAATATTATCGGGTAATTAAAAAGTAATACTTGAATAGCAAAAAAAGTGTCAAGATGTTCTAACGGGATTTTGCCAAGTGACGAATATTGCAGAGGCGCTCATTACCAGATGGGGGAATCCTTGGTTATATTTAATAACAATTAGTTCGTGGGATGTATTTTAGGTAAGGTCAGCCGGTTTTTAAATGATCGTTTACGTATGTGTCAAAGAGGGTGCCCTCGATACTGACACCCCGCTAGCCGCTGCCGCTGGTGTGATGCTTGGTATTCCATGCAGCAGCCTCCCACGCCCAACAGCCACCCACGCCAGGATCTGCGTCACGCAGGCGCGTGGGAGTGAGAGAGCGATGTAGCAAGAGCGGAATATCCCAATTCTAACGGCAGGGGAGGAGGGGGAAACCAACAGCTACCTGGTCCTTCATACTAAACCTCTAAACACTCACAATTGACTACTCAGAGTGAATTGCTACGGAAATATTGCAAAAGGGACAAAGTCTGAATGCACGTCTTCGGCTTCGCGGCAGGACCTGCGTACACCGTCAACGCATCCTCCCCTTCCAACTGGATGTCAGGATAAACCTCCCAGAACTGACAGGGCTTTTAGCAATAACTTCTGGCTCAGCACGTGAAACGATATAATTCTGTGAAGACGAGGAGGGTTATAACTGAGAAAGGTATGTTATTTGCTCTGCAAAAATGAAGTGCCGGTGCTCGCGTTTGAGCTTCCTGTGCAGGCTGCGCTTTTTGTTATTCTAATCCACGTGCTACTTGCCCGTACTGGCCGCAAGACCGGACGGATTTCGACTCCGTGTGGGTGAATCCCAGTGATATCCACAACGCAGGAAATTAACCGGTGGGCGTCGCGCGGTAGCTGTCTAAAATAATTAAATAATAGGCATTAAAATGTAACCTTTGCCTTTCTATCTATCCCCATCAATCTTTTGTGATTTATCAACTATATTTTAAAATTACAATATTTTTAACTTCAGAGTGTATACTCTAGCTAAAGTTTAGTGTACTGTTTTTGGGTTGATGGGCAGTTTGGCGTTATTAAGCGACACATTTATATTTCCCGGTTATCATATTTTGTGCATGCGTTAGAGTATTCGTTGTCCGAGTGAATTATAATTTAGTTTTAATGCTTGACACAATGGTCTTGCCTGCCAACTAATGAGCACTAAGGCGACTAATCAGTATTGTATTGCTATTATTATTGTTATTTTTAAATTTTGTTTACCAAATTTAAACGCATATTTAAAATCTGGATGTTGCTCTTTGAGTTAGTGTGGTTTCCGCTAGGCCTTTCGTAATTTGTAACGTATTGATGTGATTTTTAAATGTCTAAACATGCAGTATCAATTGCAACAAACTGCTTGGTTTGTGGTTAGTATGTTGCCGGTTTTTCCATTAATATGAAACTTATAAATTGTGTCAGGAAACTACGATTTTTTACTATTTAGACTACCCCTTTTCTCCGGGATAAGGGAGAAATAGTTGGTATTATTACAATAAGGAAACCCTACGTCGGCCAATGTAACTTTTCTGTTATTTCTCATTCACAATTGTACCCATATAATTACTTAATTAAACACCCCAATGCAAACTATAGGTAGCTGTATTGGATAGGAAATAACTTGTATAATAACTTATATTAAATATGAATTTTGTTATTTTATTGGGACTTTGAGTAATCTTCAAATTAGGTTTTATGTCTGTATGTAGTCAGAAGGATCACAGTTATTTTGAGATGCACACAAGCTGGATATTAATTGTATATGTATGCTAGTTTGATATTAAACCGCAACAGAGAGTGAAAACTGTACAGTTACCATACTGTTAAAACGGATTCGTTTTTCAGCCAGTCATTTGGTTTTAGTCATCTAATTCTCAATTTTAAATGTACGAAAACTATTACCATTAAATGGAGCATGATAAATCGGGTTAGAAGAAAGTAGTCACGAACTGGGGTATGCACTTTTTTTGGTGCACTTGGAGATGTCCTCATGTAAGTTCCGTACTTAGTGAAATAAGTGTTAAGCTAGTGACTAATCCAAGACCATTAGTTAGCCTACGATATGGGTGTGTAAAATCACCATATAATTAAATTACAAGATGTGTAGCCTCTTCAATATGTGTGCAATTGTTGACACATGTAGACCTCAAAGCCATTTTCAGTTCAGTTGTTAGGGTAACACTTCTTCAAAAAAATATTTGTCTGTGTCTAAAAGCAGACAAACAATAATGTACAAATATTCTGGTCATTACATTTTCCTTCTTATGGGCTAATTACATTTTGTAGATTTTTCCTATCTCCATCAGGACATATCTGTGACCGTAACCATTTCGGTGATCAAAGACCAGCCGATACCTCTTTCTGCTGCAATAGTGATACTTGTGAACAAGGCAAGAAAAAAAGAGTGGTTCTCTCATAAAACATGCTGTAAGAGGATAGTCAAAAGACGTCTCATGAGTTTTACTTACTGTCATGTTATGTAGTATCAAAGAAATTACATTTTTACTTTGGTAGTCATGAGGAAAGTGATATTTTCATGCCTTTTTATTTTTTTACAACAGACAAGTGGTTCAACTTATTGAGAATTAGTAAACTGTTACATAATCGATTTTATGCTAAGTGTACTTCCGCCAACTATGTGAAGCATTGGCCTAGGTATTCATTATTGTCAGACTAGTCCAGTGAAGAGGCTACACTCTGATAAAATTGGAGTTTAAGTGCCATTATTCACCCTGAACAGGTTCAATGAGACTCTCCTGGTCAGGGGTTCTTCGCCTTCCCTCTCACTGAGTGTCACATTCCCCACCTTTTAGGTATGAAGTTTTGGCTTTAGACTCCCATGACTACACTGTGACATCAGCAAACACAATGCTGACCAATGAAGCAACATTTTGGTGACATCACACAAAAGATTCTCAACAGTGCTGATTTTCAGAGGTTTATGTGTATTGGTACACATTATTGGTACTGTGATCGGTAATAGGTCGGATGGCTTTACCGCATAAAAGAAACACATTAAAAAAACTGTGTAATTTATTAAATTTCCCACAGAATTGTTGAGCCTACAGGACCATTCAGTACGATTTTTATACTTGTGCTATAGAAAGGAATTGATTCTAATGTGTTTCCTTCGTGGTGTTGCATTTGAAGCAAATATTAAATTGATTGAGCAAAAAAATTCCAAGGGTTCTGCTAGTCCTGTCCTGAGCATCATCTCTCCTGTCTACATCTTTACTTGCTATCACACATGGCAAGTATGTAGATGGAGGTGTCTGCTTTAAAAGGCAGTGCAAGCTTTTTCTGCCCAGCCTGGGTATGGAGAGAGAGCCTTCGGGGCCTGTCTCGATCAGCTTTGACTCAGACAGCGAGAGAGTTTTTATACATAGCTTGCATATTGAAAAATCACAAAGAGAAACTGGTTACACTCCATTTGCTTGTGCATGAGGCTTCTCCAGGCCCCCTTTTGAAGGCTGTAGCAAGAAATAAGGCTCTTTAGCAAGAAATAGGATGATAAATAAAAAATACAAAATAATAATCCTGATGAATTGAAGAAGTTTACATGTGATATTACTTAAATGTGGAACCTTTATTTCATGCAGTAATGATTGGTTTTACCATAGCTTTAGTCGTGTTTTCCTGAAGAATTATCATTGATAAAAACTTGGTAAATGGTGGTTAAGTGACCACAGCAGGCTATTATTGATATTATAGCCTTATTATTTATTACTATGTGCTTTATCAATGAGTGAACGGAATGCTGTTTTACTTCTGTGAACTTTAATCTCAGGATCTGCCATGTGGCACTTTATATTTAAGCTTTGTTCTTTAAAGCAATCATCTTGCATTGTGTTTGCCATTAAGTGAAGTTTCTCTAAGAGCTGGTCAGCGGTTCTAATAAAATTTAGGGAGTCTTCCGGACGCTATTAGGATTATATTGGATGTCATATTGGGATTATGATGGATTTGGTCAAATGGAATAAATCCCAGAATTGAAATCACAATTTTTCATACCAATAAGAGAAAGAAGTTAATACCTGGGGCCTCTACGATATACGATATGAACGATATAGGATGGATATATTTATTCCTCAGTAAATTAAAAAAAATAAATGAACGCGTGGAAATAACCTGGTCATCTTCTAAGAGACATACACCACCTTCTGTCCTCACTTCTTACTGCTTTCTTTCTTAATGGACTTGGTCTGATATCAGGATCAACAAGCCAAGATCAAGGAACAATCACTGTGCAAACAAGTGGAGCCTGTGCTGAGAGAGCACACCTACGCACACTGCAGAGGTGGAGTGTGGTATGTGGCTCTTCCAGCAACCATAGTCTGACAGGCACTCTTATATTCTTGGCTCTCAACTGGACACAGACACACTTAACTAGTGAGCAACCCTCTCTCTCTTTCTCTCTTTCCTCTCCCAGGCTGCTGAGTTTTATAGTCTGTTTGTGTAAGTTATCTCACGCACTAACTCTTTCCTTCAGGTATGGCGGCAGCTTTACCCAGAACCCTTGGGGAGTTGCAGCTCTACCGGATCCTTCAGAGGGCCAATCTGCTGTGCTACTATGATGCCTTCATCCAGCAGGGCGGTGACGACGTACAGCAGCTGTGTGAAGCTGGCGAGGAGGAGTTCCTGGAGATCATGGCGCTGGTGGGCATGGCCAGCAAGCCCCTACACGTACGACGGCTGCAGAAGGCACTGCGTGACTGGGTCACCAATCCAGCCTTGTTCAACCAGCCTTTGGCCTCACTGCCAGTCTGCAGCATCCCTGTTTACAAGCTGCCTGAGGGCTCGCCCCACGTTAAGGTCCCAAAATGTATCACCACTGCCTGCGTGGACCCCAACAAGCCTGAAGCGACCAACGCTGCCACTGGCTCGCCTCAACAGAGTGGCAGTGAACCTCGCTTCTGGCCTGGCCACAGCACAGAGAGCGAGCACAGCCTGTCCCCTGCCAACCTGGGCTCCCCCTCTTCCCCCCGCGATAGCCTTGAGGCTCTGGACGCTGCTGCTGTGCAGTCGGTGGCAGAGTGTGTGGAACGGATGGCCCAAACTCTGCCAAAAACTGACCAGGCAGAAATCAGGGAGCAGGTAAAGAGCAACAAGAAGCTGGTGAAGATGATTGGCCACATTTTTGACATGAGCGATGAGGACCCGCAGAGGGCAGAGGAGGTCCGAAAGTACAGCGCCATCTATGGGCGCTTCGACTCCAAAAGGAAAGACGGCAAACATCTAACATTGCATGAGGTAGAGAGACCAGTGTTTATGAGTGAATGAACGGGAGGCTGTTAACTAGCATACCATTCCATGGAAACCACATTGCCTTTTCATAATTGTGCTGTTTTGAAATAAAAAATAAGTAGCTTTTATATAGAGGCAGTGACATTTTTCTAGGGCATTGAGACGAACCACCATTGATAGTTATTATATAAATACAAAAAAATTTTTTTTAAATACTGTAAATTTCATGCATGCTTCCTCCTCTTTTTACAGCTGACTGTGAACGAGGCTGCAGCCCAGCTGTGCATGAAGGACATGGCTCTGCTGACCCGTAGAGATGAGCTGTTTGGACTAGCTCGTCAGATATCCCGGGAGGTCACCTACAAGTACACCTACAGGACCAGCAAGTAAGAACTGCATCACATGCTCAGTGGTGGTGTTTACAGTCTAGTTAAACATTTGGCAAATTGTTTGAAAAATGTACATCCGTTAGAATCTGTATCTAGTGATGTGGATATGGTTAAGATTTAGAAAAATAAAATTAATTTCACACATGGAAAATTGAACATGAAATTCAGTTACAAATTTGATACTGAGTTTTAATTTCAGTCTATTTGAAGCTTGACTGACAGTGCCATTTTGGGCTGCATGTGAAATCATTTTCCTCCCCGCCTCTTGCTTTCAAATAAAATTATCTTTTTGGTCTTAAAAACCTGTGCATTTATTTATTATGTTTTTGCTTGGGTTATTAGAAACCAAGTGTCATTTTTTTCTTTTTTAAATCTCATGAAAAATTAAATGAAAGCAGTGGATGCAGTTATTTATATAAAAAACAAAGTTCATCAAAAAATTTAGTTCACCGGAAAGTACGTAATTTACAGGGTTATTCTAGTTTTCTTTTAAATTCCCTTTTCCAGATCGCGATGTGGAGACAAGGATGAGCCCTCTCCAAAAAGGATAAAAACAGAGGTAAGTGGGTTGGGCCTTTTGTTTCACTGAATGCAGAGATTATTTCTCAGCTTGTGTCTTTGGAGGATGTGGCCCTGGAATAAAAAATTGATTTGTCTCTCGTTACAACCCCATAAACCCTTCTTCAATCACTGGAAACCTGTGACCCCTGAGCTGATGATATCCTCTAAACTTATTTCTGATGCATATCTGCTGTCCTTTGCTGCTGTCCTTTGCTGCTGTGTTAGCAGATTGAAGGTTAAGTAACCTTTTTTTTTAAAAACAAACGGATACTGCGTGTTTGGATTCTGTACTAAAATGTTGCAAGAAATGAACATCGACAGAACTCAGGATGGAAGGATGTGATTTTGACAGGGGCAGAAACTTTGGTCTTTGTTGTTAAAATAACTGTTTCACATCAGGCTGAGATATTAGGTGAGTCTTCCTCACCGTAATGGTATGCCAAGGAATACGTTTGGATCTCTTGGACAATTGAATTTTTTCTTTGTATCACATATGTAGTTTTTCTTGTTTAGCATATAAAGAGGGCCTATTGTTTCCATGTTGTTTATGGCAGCTGTCCATTTATCTCTCATTAGCGACATATTTCACCCATTGCCAAACATCTGATCCCTGTCTCCAGGAAACTCCCTCCATCCCATAATTACGGTCTCGGTCCGGCTGCTGTTTAAAAACAAACCGTGGTTTACTCGTTTCACTTACTCGTGCTTATTTCTTTCACATTGACGCAAGTATGTGACAGAGATGGAAACGTTGTGGTTTTTAGCGCACAGCCCTGCCGAGCCACGCTATTAGGTGCTACATGCAAACGAGTACTAGCAAGTTCTGGGTGCCCCCCCAATCCATCCTGTAACTGATTTGTTTGACAGTTTTTATTCTTGTTGAAAGGCATGAGTTTCATTTTCTCGGGCTGTAGTCAAGTAAGGTAGGGGTAGATCAATTCCGATTCATTCTGATGTCAGAATGAAAATGTTACTAGACTAATGCCCTCCGCTGGTAGCAATTCTCTGACCTAGTGATTGAAATTTCTTTGATGCCTTATTTTCACCGTGCTGAATTTATGAAACTTTGTTGCATTGTGCAATAATTGCTGGAATATTTTCTGTGTTATCAAAGGATGGTTTAAAGGATGCCGACAACCACTCCCACCTCAGGCGTCACCCACCCCGCTGCCACATGTTCAGCACGCACGTCATTAACAATCAATGAGATGTGAGATCAGTAGTCTGAGTACTTCTGACATCATTATGTGGGTGTGCTTGGAATCGCCCACAACCATGCACTGTTGCCACCAAAGATGTAATTAGCCAGAGATCATACACACGCTCACGCACACATGCTTTTAGCCAAATTAAAGGAGTGGAAAGTGGAGAAGAGAATGAACGATAGGAAAACTAGTAGCTGAGATGAGTGGCAGTCTCTGTCGGAACACTTCACACAGATACCTGGCAGGCCTCCTCTGATCAAACGTGCAGAGGTTCTGCCTGTATCTACTGTGTCTTTTACATTCGATAACTTTGTCTTTACACCTCAGGGAATACATTCTTAACAGAAATTGATGGATCCTGACTCCTCTCCCATTAAAAAAAAGCAAAATATCCAGGTACTCAACAATAGCAGGATGTGACTCTTTTAGACTTCGTCAGTATTATGTAAGCAGGAAGACGAGCGTTTCACTGCCTCTGAAATGGAAGTGGTTAAAATACGATGAGTCAGAGAGCCAGCGTGGAAGGCTCTATGAGGAGTGCGAATATAAAAAATTGGCTCCCAAGAGATGACTGAGCACGAAACAGCTTGAAAATGACATCAGAGACCTGTATATGCCGTCTCCCTGTGATTAAAAGTCATTAGTTGTTTTTGGATTATCATTTTCTTTTGCCATTTTTGTTCTCCAGGAAGGCTTTTTTGACCTCCAGGAGGCGCTGCAGGCCATCCACATGCGTCAGGAAACATTGAGGGAGCAGTTGGCACATGCCAAGTCCAAAGGGGAGGAGACAGTGGTGCGAAACATCCAGGTAACTAAGTTGACTGTCTGTGAGTCTTGTCTGTTTATTGATTGTTAATTCAGAAGCTTTGAAGTTGCTCTACAGCCAGGCCTTATCATGTGGCTCTGTGCCAAGGCAGTATCTCCAGGATGCACCCTTGTGCCGCTCGCTCTGCAGGGGCTTATTGAGACCGCTTTGCTGGTCTGAGTCATGAATTCAGCATGACAGTAAAACAAGGGCTGAGAATAACTTTGGATTGTGAATCACCCACCCGTGGCTAATTACAACAGCAATCTCCGCTTTGTATTGAGCTAGCCTCTCCTGAAAAGGCAGGTTGCTATCAGCATTGGTGTGCAAGGTGAAATGAGCAAGCGAGATAATGGTAACGTTAGCTGGAATTAGCAAGTTCAGGAAAAAGAAGGGTTTGTGATATAGCTCCTCTTGCATTCTCGTTGATTACACAGACACTCAATATGCCGCCACCGATATTTCTATAAAGGTCATGTCTCTTATGTCCTCAGGGAAAGGAAACTTGGAAAAGATTAAAGTTTGGAGTTAAAAGCAATTGACTGTTTGTTTTAGTTGAAATAGATTCATATTTGAATGCAGAACAGATCAAGGTTAAAATATAAATTATCCTGCCATTGTGGTAGATCTCCTTCAGGTATTTCTGTAGTGAAAATTAGCACCTCAGTGTTAAATTTGAATTCAGTTTTATTGTTCAGTATGTTATTTAAACAGGACTGAACACACGGTCAAGCCCCTTCAAAAGACATAAGAAGATATATAAAACTGTTGAGTTCATTGTGTTTATTTTTTTCTGCAGCTGTGTATCTGCATGTATGTGAGTGTGCAAAATTACTCTGACCAGTCCTTCCTGTATGTGGCATAGGTGCAGCTAGAACGTCTACTGGCCAAGCAGAAGGAGATCCTCCATGAGATGGCAGCCCAGGAGAGGCTCCAGGCGCTGGACTGGAGGATTCCCGCCGGGGCCATCAAACACTGTCCAGAAAGGCAAGGCAGCAATGGACTTTCCTCTGAGAAGCCTGACGAGCACCCAGGTATGGTCACATCTCTCTGTGACCTCACATTGAGCTGTCGCAAGAAGACAACGTGTTGCACTCATCTCAGAGATACACTATATGGATAAAAGTATTGGGACACCTACACATTACACCTACAGGAGTTTTTATGACATCCGATTCTAAATCCATAGGCATTAATATCGAGTTGGTCCCCCCCTTTGCAGCTATAACAGCTGCCCCTCTTCTGGGAAGGCTTTCTGCAAGATTTTGGAGTGTGTCTGTTGGAATTTTTGCCCATTCTTCCAGAAGAGCATTT
>JAOVYW010000031.1:1474553-1491005 GCA_025775045.1 Hiodon tergisus
TGTAAATGGGCTAGCTCCCTCGTATCTAACAGATATTATAGTCCCGTATGTCCCATCTCGATTACTTCGCTCACAAGAGGCTGGGAATCTATTTATACCAAGAATAACCAAATCAAAATCTGGAGGACTGTGACAGCGAAGGGACTGTGGCTATTTGAAATTTTTTGGTGATAAGAACCATTCCTGTCACTCCATCATTGGTGGTTCCCCCCTGGTTGGCTGGGTTCTGCCTTTGGTGGGGCGGGATGGGTTCGGACCACCTTCATGGCCATGTGTTGTTTCTGCCACTCACCCTCTTTATATGCTGCCATAGATGTATGTAGCTGTGACCACTCATAAAGTTTCACTTAAAATTTTTTCTAATTACTTAATTTAAGATCATCCTGCTTTCATTGATAAGCATTAACAATGTGCTATCTCTCTTTCGAGCAATCATGTGAGGCACCCTGCAGGACTGCATCACTTTCACCACCACTACCAGTAGACCATTAAGCTGGACTCCAGCCATCAGGGCTCCTACCCCTCTCCTCTGGATATTACTCTTTTTTTTTGGAACTCCTCTACCGGAGGGCCTCACACATCATGGACATTTAAATTCTTTAATTCTACTCCCAGTGCCGGCCAGCAGAGGATAGGCTCCCCCACTAAGCCGGGTTCCTCTCAAGGTTTCTTCCTGCCAGCCTAGGGAGTGTTGCCACTGGCATAAAAACTGTTGCCACTGGCATGCTTTTGGGGGGTCAGGCCTGGGACATATTGTATTTTTCATTATGTGAACCATCTTTGTGACATGGAAACATGTGAAAAGCGCTTTATAAAAATTGATTGATACTGAATCCATAGCTAAGCATTACATTTTAGTTGCTTAGCAGACACTTTTATCCAAAGCAAATTACAGAGCTTACATTTCTACATTCATCCATATATACAGTTGGACATTTTACTGAAGGTATTCAAGTTAAGTACCTTGCTCAAGGGTACAACCGCTGGGGTGGGACTACACCACTACACCATCAACAATGTGCTATCACTCTCTTTCGAGCTATCATTTGAGGCATACGGCAGGACTGCATCAACTTTCATCACAGCAACCAATAGATCCTTAAGACTGGACCCCAGCCATCTGGGCTCCCACTCCCACCTCCGGATATCACAATGTTTTGGATTTTCCCTCAACTCCTCTCCTGGAGGGCAGTATTGCCCTTTATTATAAAGTGTCTTCGTGATATGGAAACATGTGAAAAGTGTTTTATAAAAAAACCTCTTACGTAGGTAGCAGTAGCAGGTCGATTGAGGATCGCGTTTTCTTGCAGACATCAGCTACAATTTTTTGCTGAAACTCTACCGAATCTAAGTACCATTACGAAAATATACGTGCAAGTTACACCATTTAGCCCTTAGATGGCAGAATTTCACTACTTTTGAGGATATTTGACTAAAATGACAGCATGCTGATCAATTTTTTAATTTACAGAAGGCCCAGCACGTAAGGTCCGGGTTTTACCAGTTGTTTGCCACCAGTTTCGAGCATCTCTGATCCCATCTTACCGATTTAAACTAAATGGAAAGATGAATATTTTGACAATTACCAATTTTACTGGAAGACCATGACCATGAATTTAGTAAGCAGTTTCAGAAAATGGATGGAAGGTTTAGATGTGAAATTTTGGTGTACAATTGTGTTGTTAATTTGGCAGTTTATTTGGTTCCGACTGGTGCTCCGCCCAATCTATACAACAGACAGTTGTGCTTCAAGTTGGATAGAGGCAGCAGTGTTAATTGTGTGGTAATCAGGTACTTCACAAATTATTAGCGGCTGTAATACCTTTTCATCAGTGTAGTGGAGGAACTGGACTTCCTCCTCTGCTCCATTAATGAAGATGGCATCCCACTGCTCCTTTTGGGATACTTCAACCTCCAAATAGAAACACATGCCCAAGCCACAGAGCTCAATCCACTCCTTCAACCTGAATCTCTCCCAGTCTTCGCCCACACACAAGGCTGGCAGGTGGCTTGATCTGATCCTCAGGAGGCATGGCTGTACCAACAGCCTTATAGAAACACCGACCTATATCTCTGCCCATCACTTGATCTCTTTATTTCTGCACATATCTTCCTCTTCCCATCTCCTCTCCCACTATCTCCTTCCATTGCAACCTATGCTCCCTTTCTCCTCTGAGGTTTCCGCCTCTCCCCATCCTGTCACTGCCTCACTGAACCTCTCAGGCGCAGTATTCAAGTTTTGTCACTCGACTTGCATCAGGGATACATCTGTGAGGCCATCAGCACTTTTAATGAGCTTCAGACAGCTGAGATAGCAGCAAATGCCAATGAGTGAATAATGACCCTGCTGGTCTTTTGGGTGGCAAGAGGAGAAAAATCCCATAACCTGTGTGGTTTTTGCTGGATACATTGAAATATCCAGCTAACTAGTTGAAAAAGATTTTGTGCTCATAAGAGACAAAACTGAAACCGAAACCCAACTAGATAGATTGGTGAAACTATGCCACTTTTACTAAGCTGGCTTCCAATACAAAACTCAGCCATGTCCACGTGTCTGTTATATTGTCTTGCCAAGTCACTGTCCTTCCTGTTTTTCAAATACCTTTAATGTGACAGAAATGCTGGGTAAAATATAGTCGATTGGCTTGAGGGAAATGATGCAGAATACAAAAATGAATGATTCCAAATCAAGCCAATTGGAGCATGGTCGAATGAAACCACTAATAGCCATTCTACCAATAGGATTTGTCAAGGGCGTGTGTCTAAACGTTTTGTCCACTGAACTACTCTGTAACATAAAAAAATAGTCATTGCTCACGCCGCACGCTAGGGTCAAGTAACATTTAGGGACAAGGTAACTTTTGCATACAAGTGACAAGTAATATTCGATTTCACGTTACATAATTATTTATTTATTTAAAATTCCTTTAAATTAGCTCGATAGGACTGAGATGTTACAGTTCAGATTCTCCACAGTCCTCAAGGAGTTGTTTCAATCCAACCTTAAGTGTCCTTTGATTTGTATAACAAGAAATAAAACGTACTCGCCAGCATTTTACAGCTTTAGCACAGCTTGTACCAATGTCAAAGTGGGATGTAAACTAAAGTCCTTCCAATCTGGAGGATGCCGACTTCTCCAGTGCCCCTCATCTGGGATCCGATCCCTGTGTACAAAGACCGAAGGCGCGGTAGCGGCAAGTGAGCAGGCGAAGAAAGATGAAACCGGCAAAGAGGCAGCAGAGAAGTAAGTCACGAGCTAGCTGTCGTGGTTACAAGATGAACAAATATGGTAGACACAAAATAATGAACGTAAAATTCTCTGGCGTTTAGTTACAGTTAAATAATGACAAAATTAGTTGTATGTACAGGGAGTGTATGATAGCGTCAATATTTAGATTCGAGACATGTTTTTTTTTACTAGCTAGCTAGTCATTTAAACCATACGTAACCTAATGTATGTCTTAAAAACGAAAAACAAATGTATATATTGTTATGTTCCTGGCTTTAAATTGAAGCCATTTAAATACTCAACGTCGCTAGCTATCAAAATATAATAGTGTGAATAATGTAAAAATCTAACACGTCTAAATAGTCAGCCATGGTCTCACGTTCCCGGAAACTGCGTCGGGCAGGGGTGGCAGTAACCAAGGGCTCCAGCGAAAAACCAATTCGCAGATTTTAATATTCCACCAAACCGATTTGAATTGAGTAAAGTGGTGGCGCAGATAAAACATAAAATAGACTATATTTCAGGACCATGGTTTTCTAAAGTTACATAACCTGATACGGCAATTAAATGAATATTTATATGTATTTATAGGAAAAATTTAATGGAAATCTAAAACATTTTAAAGCACTTTGGAGACTTCTCTGCATATTCGCAGATAAGCCAGTAAGTAGTCTTTGCCTGTGCTGTACAGAATCTTCTGGAGACAGTTTATGACCGGTGATATTTGTTGGCTTCAGTTTTTTTTCCTCAGGTTTTCACACATTTAATCATCAATTAGCTAACACTACACATTAGATTTTCACGCATGAGTGCCAATCCCGTTTTGATGCTTAAGGTGAGGTATTATGTAGGATAAAACGGGTATACTTTACTATATAATTTATTACAGTATAATAATTTTTAGTTATGCATCAATAAAGTGATTGATTTTGACTTGGTAATCAGCCATGTTTATGCAAAGTCAAATTATAAGTGTTTATAATCTGTTTCAGGTTTGTTTAGGACAAGTAAAGCAATGATTATTAAAAGTAAATGTATCTCCTGATCTAATTATTTTTCAGCGGGAAGTTCCTTTGGGGGTGTTCTTGACTGACATTTTGTGGACAGCGTTTTAAAGCGGTTTATCAATAATCTTGTTCCTTCTTAGAATGTTTGGAGGTCATACTCAAACTGCTCTGTGCCCTTGCATAACAACTGCCAAATTTGAGCATCTGTACATCTCTTGGGAAAGGGGTGAGGTGTTTGTTGGCTGAGGAGGTTGTGCCGGAAATAGCTTTGGTCACAGAATATGGGGATGTAATGGCCTTGGTTTTGCAACACACGTGATTCTGACATGGTGGTTGGTGTCGCACTTGCACGCTCCTCTTTGTAAACAGTAGTGCATAAAATTTGACTCTGTTGCGACACTGCTAGCTAACAGCAAGTTGGGGTCAGGTCCTTGGTTTTCTTTCCCTATCAACTGCAGCTCAGCCCCAGTTAAATTGGGCTTTTACTTCCATTGCAATTTAATAAGAAGATACCAGAAGGAGAGAGCTGAAAGTTAATTCTAAAAATAGTGGAGGCGGCATGGTGGGAATGCTGGGATTCACTGGTTCTATCGGTCCTGAGGGAGATAATAGACAGATGCTCATAAAGCTTCACTGGCATCACCATAACAACCGTGAGATACGACAGCATCCACCATTTCACGGGGCTCTTCCTCCCCACCCCCCTCCCATATTTAGTCACACTGGTTATTTCTATCCTGCCCCCTCCCAGGCCATAATACCGGTGAGCAATGTTATCATAGAGACAAATCAATCATCCTGTTTTGATTCCTCGTTAAACATTTTGTGTGTGTGTGTGTGTGTGTTATGTTTTGTGATAGATATAAAGGTGGCACGTTGTCAATTATCGAATTGGATCATTTTCATATATAATGTAGGAACTGTACATAGCAAATAAAGCCTAATAAATTTTTTTTGTGTGTATTTTTTTTTTTGGTGAAGAAAAAGGCCTTGAATGTAGTGCACTTGGAATATAGAAGTTGAGAATACACAATTAAGAGCGATGAAGGAGGGAGTCTTTGGAATATTCTTTGTGGACTAATTTAACTTTTATGAAATTGGCAGCTTCCTCAATGACAAAGGTCACCAGGCATTTTCACTGAATTTCCTTAGATGTCACTGATCGGAAGTGCAGTGTGCCGGAATGCAATGTCCCTGCCTTTTGGATGCCTCTTGTCCATTCTAAATTAGTGTTTCCTCTGCGTTATGCGCCCCCCTTGAGAGAGATGAGTCCTCCAGGTCCCAGACCCATTGCTGAGTCCATCTAGTAGTACAGTTGTTTATCTTTTGCGAGCCCAGGTCAGAACTATGTGCAGAACTATGTGACTTCTGTGTGCTTTGTCAGTGGAGCCCTACTCTACTCTACAACTGCTCTACAATTTTGATCAATCATTGGAGTCAGCATATTTATGGTGTTTAGTTAAATTTTTCAACTAGAGACAGCAGAGTGTCAGCCTCTTGTCTGCCACTGCAATTGAAATGCGTGTAGGTCTGCCTAAACGGTAGAATTTTCCCATCGTAATTTATTTATCTTGTCCAGTAAATCTTGTAGGAACAGCTGTTTGGATTTTCTAGACTTCATGCATGTGACGCCTGAACTATATATGAATCCATCATATGTCAACAGACGCATTTTAAGGTCACTGAATGATGTGCTTTAATGACAGTGACTTGTGTTGACTCGGGTTCAATACCTAACCCCTTGGAGAATGTTCTGGTATCAGCAATGGCTGTGTAATGAGGCGGCAAGTTAGCTCAAATGGCTTATCATGTTAGACAGCAGTGCTTGTAGTGGCCTTGGCAAGCCTTGTCATTTTTTTTGATTAGCCAACCTCGTTTTATCTTGCAGGGAGTGCTTGTCCTCTTGTTAGGAATTGATAGAAGAATAGGACTTTAATGCCTCATGCCAAGGCAGATTGGTGATGTGCTCCTGGTCAAGAAAGTTATAGGTTCCATGAAAAGGAAATCATGTAAGAATGGGGAGTGAGTGGTAACTGGAGATTGCAGCTGTGATGATGTTTTCACACACACTCCCTTTGAGATTACGTTCACATTTAGTTCATTGCATTAAACTTAAGACTGACTAACTTTCAGACCGAAAGGTTAGCAATCCTCACCCAACATGCTTACTTATAACTTAATAATTTTTCAGACTTTATGTAAAACATCTAACTACTAGACCGTCACTGTCACCTGGCTACCTGGCAAAGATATAAACAATGATTACAATAAAATGTATTTATAAAGGGCTTTTTTTATCGTCAACATCCTGCTTTAAAACAGGGCAGTTAACAACACTAAAGATGGAAATGGTTATAAGAGTAAATTAAATAAAAAGCCTTTTATTCCAAAAGTTAAGTGAATATGACAAAGGTATCTATACTGCGCTGGACTGGTTGGACAATACTGTACCATTGCTTAATTTTCATAATTAAAAGTACCTGCAGGTGACTGTGCATCTATGAAAATACCCACAAAGAGACTGTGCATCTATAAAAATTGTAGTATTTATTCTCTGCCATATCTTTCTTGCATAGATGCGGTGTTCCCATGCTGCAGTAAGCACTGGGTTTTACCCAGAAGTGACAGCAGCCGCCTCCTTGTTTAATTATGTGGCAGAGTGCAGTTCTCTTCTTCAAACACACCGTACTATTATGTCTGGGGCAATGGAGTGTAAAATATAGACTTGATTCAAACATCTAGAATTCAAGTTTTCTAAATTAAAATGAGATTTCATTTTCTACAACAGCTAGGTATCATGTCGTAAAGATGGCCAAAAGGGTTTAATTAAATATTTGGTTTTATTATAGCTAGGGATTTGGTTTGAAGCTAGGTATTTGTCTGGAAAAAAAAAACCTATACTTCTGCGTATTTCGATGATGATAATGAGAGAGAAAAAACCTGTTCAATCTCCATGTTCCCAACAGTGTGCAGTGTTTTCTGGGGCCCTCCTGACAGACGACTTGGTTGTAGCTAATGACTTAATGTCTTCCCAGGTGCTTTCAGGATGTTGGAGACACTGTGTGTCTAACAGCAGGGATGTGCTGTGCTTCATCTTTGAGCGTCTGGTAGTAGGAAAACATAAATGCAACAAGATAATCAAAGAGCTGTTGCTCTGAGAGGGGCAGAGACAAGCAGAGGAGAAAGCTGTCACATGATTGGCTTCAATGTAGAAGGCCAGAATCTACCTGATTTTAGTGGTGGCTTCTGTTGGTGCTGCTGTGGGGTCTCAACACCAGTACTCTGACCACTTTCTCAAGTTACAAAATGGGATGCTACTAGGACGTTTGACAGCAGTGCTTATAGCAGATTATAGCTTATAAATAACTTTTTTGATAAAACAATTAATTTTTATGCAGGGAGGGCTCATCCTCTTGTTAGGAATTGATAGAAGAATAGGACTTTAATGCCTTATGTCAAGGCAGATTGGTGATGTGCTTCTGGTCAAGGTCGTGTCAGGTTCCATGGAAAGGAAAGCACGTAAGCAATGATGTTGTGTTTACACACACTCCCTTTAAGGTTACTTCTAAATCTTCTAAAATAATTAGAACATACAATAGTGTTAAAAAGTCTTAGGCACCCTAGCTTTTTTACACAGATGTAGTCTTTGAAGTTTTTTTTTTTTCTTGCATTGTATCGGTAGAAATTATTTAGATAAAAATTTTTAGATGTCCAAACATTCATTTTCCAAAAGAACAAGGAATTCCGCCACAGATGGTATCATCTCCACAGAGCCCTGATCTCAACATCATTGAGGCTTATATCATGTCTGTGATAACATGGAAAGACCGAAGCAAGGCAGACAGCCAAAGTCTGTAAAAGTTCCGTGGCAAGTTCGCCAAGATGCTCGGAACAATTTACTTGTTTTTGGTGTTTGTTATGAATTCTTTTTTTGTTTATTGTCCTATGTTTATAGCAATAATTTTATATTTAGAAACTTTGCATTTCATTATTTTTGAAAGCATCTTCACTTTACATTTTTTTTGTTTTACATATGCCTAAGACTTTTGCACAGTACTGTACATTTATGTTCCTTAGTATATGCTGTCATCAGCAACGCTGGGATTTGAACCTTTTGGCACTGAGGCCCAAACCCATAACAGCTGCAATACATGGCTACCATCATTATTTTGAAAAAGTAATTACTATTATTTATCGATCTTGTGAATGTTTTTAATCCAGTGACGAATCAGGTAAGCATTGTCTGAAATAACAGTTCTGTGCCATTTCCCCTCCAGCAAAACAAGACTCTGGTTAAAGTTAATACTGCGGATGTTTCTGCTGGAAATGAGATCCAGCCAAGCGTTGTGCTAGCAGTTCTAATTCTTGGATACAGTCTGTTCTCACCGATTCTCTTAAAAAACAAGCACTTAACCCCACTCTCAGAACTGCTCCATCTGTAGCCGAGCAAACACTCCAGGGTTTTACTGTTGGCCATAGGTTGTCTCAATATCCACTTAATTGACTTTGGTTTCTGTCGACTTGGTTCTGCCACTGAGATGGCCATCTTGGTGCGAGTACATTTTAATTTTTTCATGCTGTTATATTACCTTGCCATTCCCCAACAAAGCAGGTTTTACAAAGGACTGGTTTAAAGCAGGACCCATTTTGGTTTTAATTTAAAATAGATTGGCATGCCTTCCTTTATCTGATTTTTAGAATTATTGGCAGCCAAGGCCTGTCATTGAAACCTGTCAAATTGGAAAAATTTGTAAGGAAATTAAAATAATTGCTGTGTACTATATTTTGACTGCTCTGGTGTTCTATAACGGGCCTAGTTCTTAAAAAATCAGCCAGCTAGCCTGTTGCTATTCAGTACCACGTGGAAAATCTTAAGAGTTAAACGTTAATGAGTAATTTGAAAACACGATATCCAGTGTACAATGTTGAGGTATCCATGATTCTTGCAAAGCAAATGCTTAACAAGAAAAGTGTGATATGCTTAACATCTGGCCTCTTTTATGGCACTTTGCTGATAACTTGACTCCAAAATTTTGGAGGCAGATAAGAGCTCTTCCACGAAACGCATGAGGCCTGTGTAAGACCAGTTTGGCTTCAGTTGGCAGGCTGGTTTGTAGAGGCTGCTGGAAGAAATCGGTTGATCACTGCATGTTTACTAAACTTTGCACTGCACTAGATGTGAATGAAAACACTCCTGGTTTCCCAATAATGTCTTTTGACGGGTGGACCCCCTTTTGTCTTTAATGGAGACATAAAGATCATCGGGATGTGGGTGTGGAGGCCAGGGGCGTGTGGTGAGGGGTGTAAGGACCGTTCTGGTGTTTTTGTGCTTCCTAAAGGCAAGTGAGAATTTTTCATTGAAGTAACGCTTCCATGCTACCTTTATTAGTTATTAAAAAAAAAAAAAAAAAAACACGCTTTGTACCTATAATCTGTTATCTGTGTCCTTGTCTCTGGTCTCTGATAGTGAATTTCTGAAAACCTCAAGCATGTCAGAGTTCCTGGCCTAGTGTGTGACCCTTATAGCAAAGACTATATTGTGTGTGCTAAATGTTCTTACAGTGAGGTGGAACTAGCCCTGCCTGAAGGGGACACCAACACCACATAGCAGCATTGGGAAAGAGTAAAGACCAGCAATGAAGTAAAAAGGAATATTGCAGGCTCTGAACAGAACCCTGAATCAGCAACTTGGCTGGAGATGGACTTCTCAGATGGACTTTGCTTGCTAATTGCACACAGCGGTTCAGGCTTTCCATTTTAGAGGTAGCAGAAAGCAGGCCACTAGCACTAGTGTGCTGTACTGGTCTCATGGGTGCCAGTCATATGCTACTTTATCAAATAAGCTCTACCATGATTAAAGAGCTGTGTGGGCAAACCTTGAACCCATTTTAAAGGAAGTGAAGGTACAAACTGCTATCATCCAAGTGAGTTGGACATCAATTAAGAAGGTTCTGAGCAGACTGCCGCCACAAGCTTCAACTTAAACTGCAGCCTGAACAAAAGAACGTTTGATTTTAGTTTGGAAGTGTGTTGTCATGGTCCTTAATTTGGTGATGGGTGAAATTGAGATGAGCTGCTTGAGAGAAACTCCGGGAATGAAGCCATTCATGTGGCCGGAAACAATGGATTTTATATTTTACTGCACACCTGACGTAAAGCGGTCATCTCGGAGCTATCCACAAAATGGTTTTCTTTTCAATGTTTCAAACAGATATATACTACTTATAAATATCATATGTCATATATCAATTCCAATTGTGAATAACAACTTTTCTCCATTTAAAATTAAAGTTGATGTTGATAGTGCCTCTTATCTTATATTTAATGTTTAATCTTTTCTGATCATCCAATGTGGAATCTCGCAATTTGTCATTCAGTGTATATGCCACAGTCCGGCAATGTAACACTTTTTAAAGTCCTATTACATTTTTGTTTCGTGGAGTTTAGGATGCAGTTGTAATTTTACTCCTTTACAGTTTTAGACATTTTCCAGGTTTTTTCAGTGGTAGATAATCAAATAATTAGAAAATGATTTAATTAGGTTATTCCAGGCAGAAATTTTATGATTCATTAATAAAATCCATGGATTTAATTCATGGTGAAAAAAACGTACTGATATATAACACCCTTATGAAGGTAATTTAAACTAATTTTAATATTTTACCATTCTGATATACTTATTCATCATTCGTCATTAAATGCTAAGGAATATTTTCATCGAAGGAAGCTAGACAGTAGTGTTTTGAAATCCCATCACAGAAAGTGTGGTGCAGTGAGTAGGAATGAATTGCTCTAGGCTGCACGATCCTTCAGTCGTTTTGGTCGTTTCACACAGTCAACTGGGTCGGGGGCATGAGGTTAAAACCACAGAACACAGCAGGAATCAGAATCAGCTAATGATGGCGCTTGCCGACAGGTGGACCGGCGGGGGAAGGCGATTGGTGTATAGTCACACAGTACTCGCAGAGAAGCGGAGTGCTGAGCTGACCTCATTCACCGAACGGAACAACTGAACCTGGGCGAAAAAGGCCCTTCCTGGAGTCTGTCTTATCCCTGTCTGACCCCCTGTAATGTCTGGCTGCGAACACTGATCATAATGTTGTCCAGGCTCCACTAACAGGTTTACATGGTGGGGGTTGTACTGTTTCATGTTAAGTATTTTACTTTTGGAGGTCACCATTCCACTACATACTTAAAGTGATTTACTTTACATTTCAGTTACAATGTTTTATTAAAGAAGGTTAAAAAGAGCAATTAATCAAATGTTAGGATATTTTAGGTTTGCTCCAAATAGTTGCTGCATAAACTCTAATAAATGTACATTAAGGATACACATTGTAGCAAAGATGTGATAGTTTGTGTGTATGGTACTAATTAGTTTTTCGTCTTTTCTCTTTCTTTTCCATTCATCTGCTTGCTTTTATTTAATGGGTGTAAGTATACATCTTATGTTGATTTATTTACCTTAAATATCTTATTCCTATGCAGGTGAATATGTGTAATTTCCCTCTGTTTGCCACCCTCCACTTCCATTATTAGTTACAATACTAGGACAGTTTGACCAAAATTGTCAAATATTCAAACTAAATTATTTAAAATTATAAAAATATTGTCCAGTGATGTTCAGTCAACTTAGTGAATTTTTTTAAAGTAATGAAAGGCTCCAAGTTACATTATTGTTGCCTCACCAGCCAATGGTGGGAACTTGTGGCTGCTTAGGGTTGTTATGATTGTGCAGTGAGATGAGCAGCCATTGGTGCAGCAGGCTGTCGGCAGAGGGGATTGGCGCCACAGCAGCCGTTCCTCTACAGGAATGACAACAATGTGGGAAAAAAGCAGACTGCCACCCGAAAGGTTTTTTTAACACACAGCAAATTTGTGCGCATTCCTGATTACGGCAGTGTCGGCCTGCTACTGGACAAATTAAGCTTTTGTCGCCATGTCTATATAAGGATAAGTGCATGATGATCTTTTAGGATGATCCTTGTATATAGTTTAGGGACCTGATGGGCGAACAGCGTGGGATGATTGTGAAAATGGTTTTGGTTTTCTTTATTTTTGTAAATATAGCGTGGAAGCTGTCTGGGTCTGTAATTTTGAAGGCAAATGATCCTATGGGGGAGGAACTCCTGCAAAGGATATTTATCTGGGTCATTATTGTCCTAGTGTGCTAAATACATATGCCATTTCTCTGTAGACCCAGTGCTCTTTTGATCCAAGCCTGAATACCCCTCTAGAGAGAGAATCTCAAGGAACTCAACAGAGAAAGTTATTGTATAAAATGTCACATGGTTCTCTTTAACAAACTAACACTTCCTCTCAGACTAGCTTGCATCTGAATCTGCTTCTAATAATAGCCATATCAAAACTTTACTTATCTGAAGACCTTGGTGAACATCTTTCATCAAATTTCTTGGCTAAAAAGGTGCACCCAGATACACTATATGAACAAAAGTATTGGGACACCTACACGTTACACCTATAGGAGCTTTTATGACATCCCATTCGTCCTATTCCATTCCCAAACTGTTTCCACAAAGTTGGAAGCATAGAATTTTCCAAAATGTTAATGCCTCAGCTTACCAAGACATTTTGGAAAACTCTAAGTGGAAACAGTTTGGGGAAGGCCCTTTTCTGTTCCAGCATGACTGTGCCCCAGTGCACAAAGCAAGGTCCATGAAGGCATGGTTGGATGAGTTTGGTTTGGAAAAACTTGACTGGCCTGCACAGAGACCTGACCTCCACCCTATTGAACACCTTTGGGATGAACTAGAACGGAGATTGCAAGCCAGGCCCTCTCGCCCAACATCAGTGTCTGACCTCACAAATGCTCTTCTGGAAGAATGGGCAAAGATTCCAACAGACACACTCCAAGAAAGCCTTCCCAGAAGAGTGGAAGCTGTTATAGCTGTAAAGGGGGGACCAACTCGATATTAATGCCTATGGATTTAGAATGGGGTGTCATTAAAAGCTCCTGTAGGTGTGACATGTAGGTGTCCCAATAATTTTATCCATGTAGTGTAGATACCCAAATGATTACCTTCACTTTCCTGCTTAGATATACTGTCTATAATGTATTGCACTCACATGTAGCTCCAAATGACACTTGCCTCGATTACTTTTTCTCTCCAGCTGAAGCAGGGTTGAAATATATTTCTTGAAGCTTTGGAGCCGTAATATCTAACAGTTTTGTTGTTTTTCTCAGTGTAATCAAACCCCTTCCCCATGTTGCATTTTCCCATATTTTTTTAAAGCTCCAAAATGTAGTAAGTAAAACATTTCCTTTCTCAGTGAATGTGTTCTTTTTCTAGGAGAAGGAAAGCGGGCATTTTGCCCAGCCTGGAGGACTTACTATTCTACACCATCGCTGAAGGGCAGGAGAAGATCCCGGCTCACAAATTTATCACAGTGGGTGCCAAGTGTTCACTGCATCGCTCAGCAGCATTAGTGTGTGTTTTACTATACATAGTGAGCCATGCTATTTTATTTTTTATCCCTTTTTTTGTCCCAGATACTCAGTGTTTTTCATTTTGTCCTGATTTTTGCTTCCTAGTATATTTTAACTCTTAACAACCTTGTGCTTTATCCAGGCACTGAAGACCACTGGACTGCGGACAGGAGACCCCAGGTTGAAGGAATGTATGGAAATGCTGAAAGTCACCCTGAAGTCCACATCGGATGGAGTGATGCTGGACCGGCACCTCTTCAAAAAGTAAACTCCTCTGTCATATATGAAGTATCTGCGTTAGCTGTAAAAGCCTTCTGACACACCAAATTTCTATGTGATGACAATCTGCACTATGAAACCTCATAGCAACCTACTGCAGCTTCCATTCATAATTTACACTTTGTGCAGTCTTTGTATCCATGTGGAAGGCCATCCCATTAACTTAAATAGTTTCCTGGCACAGATTATTTCTGCTGTGCTTCAAAATCTGCAGTTCAGAAAATAGCTTTTCTGTGAGTCAGAAGATTTGTGTTTTGGTGCTTTAGTGTAAACTTTTTAGGCTAGTTTTGCAATTCCATTAGTGATCATGCTCCGATTTGCTGAACTGGGCCTATAAGCCGATGCCACCTGGCACCAGTCAATGCCTCTCGCTCTGGCAGATTGCTAAACGTGTCTTAAAGAAGCCAGAACCCAGTATGTGGAGGATGAGGAGATGGTGTCCCACTGACTCTGCTATCTGTCTACTCATTGTGTATTACTTATAGGATGTGGTCCTAGCAATGGGAAGCATTTTGCTATGCAGGAACGAGCCTATACATTTGCTGTGGGAACTGCATTTTTGCATGCTTATATTTTAACTGCCTTTTCCCTACATCAGAGATTAAGCCCTCCCTTGTATTCAGCCACCTAAGCGCTTGATTTATTTGGCCCCTTTAAAAAAATGTCGCTCATTCGTATTAATGGGGAAGCTGGCTAAGGCTACAGTAACAGTCTGGGCCAAGGCGTTTGAATCAATTGCTGCGTCCTGCTGAGACAGAACCATACTGCGATGCAGTGAGTCAACCTTCAGCTGTAAAGAAAGCACCAGTTTTCAGGTGCTGGAAGGTGGGCCATCTGGTTCCTGACGTATGAATCTCACCATTTTGCAGATTGAAAATGATAAATTGCATGGAACTGGTATTGACACTAACTTGCTGATTCGATTCGATTCTGATTTATACGGTTATGATTCAATTTGATTTCGATTTAGATTCAGTTCGATTCGATATTGATTCAGTTAGCAATATTTAATTTAAAATGTTAATTTAGCAAAAATGGAATCCACATTCAAATATAAATGCTGGAAACTGGTAACTTGTTTATATATTAACAACAGGGCCCATTATGTTCAATTACTTTTTACTTTGAGTAACAAGCGTTGTAACAAGAAAATAATAAATATACCATACAATGCACACATGGTAAGCAAAAACTGCTCCTTATTGTGGAAAAAAATGTACCCATGACACTGTAAATGTTAAAGTAAAGTACAACAGTGTCAAGTCATTAACAACAACAATGCACTTTTTAATATTACTGTAAACAGACCCAAACTGAAAAATAATTAATAAATTAAATTAAAGTGAATTTGATAGTAGTTTGCAAGAAAATGCATTGTCTAGTCAGTGGGCAGCCGGTGGACAGATGGTTTTGTAGGTTTGTTGTGTTGCTGCAGTACTCTTGCGGGCACAACTTGCAAACAACGGTGGTTTTGTCGACCGCATCTTTCCCAACCAAGGCTTTTGAACACCAAATAGTTCCAAAACAATTTTGCCGGCGCTAGCTTTAGTTGACTGCTGTGACCTTCTGCCATGATCCTCTGTTTTTGTAAACTTATGTAGCCTTATCTTAGTCTTAGTCTTACTTTCAGGAGCAACTAAATCAAGACGGGAGGCGAAGTACAGATAATGTTCACACATCCTCTGAAGTAAAACGCATATGTAAAAGAATCAATCACAGGATTTCACAAATCGATATCAGTTTGTAAAAGTTAAGAACAATTAAAATCGAATTCACTTTCTATCGCAGTCTATATCTTGGCTCTAACCAAATAAATATGCATACTGTTTTGCATCTATGTAAATTTATTATATACAATGCTGTCAAAAGAATAGTGGAAATTGAAAAATAAAAGGATACTTTTGGAGGATGGCCAATTGGAGTTCCTCATAGTTTATTATCTGCTAACATCAGTAATTAGCAGAGATATTGGGTGTTTACTGCTTCAGATTGTTCTATCACAGTTCATTGTTGTTTGGTCTTTCATCATGTAACAGGTCTTTCATTAATTTGTTTGTTGTTTATCCCAATCTGTGTCAATGTGAAAATAGTTACTTTTTGCCATGAATAGTCAAGCTTGATTAAGTTTTCAGTTTTTGCTGCCATACAGATTGCAGATATCAGTGGATTATCTGTTGTTTAAACTCCCTGTAGTAGAGGTCTCGTACTACATGTGCTGTCCATTATTGGTTATCCTGGATAGGTGATGTCTTATTTTTTCACCTTACACTATGTCAGGCAAACTCATTATTGTAGTTAGTAACACTAACATTTTTCCAGGTGTGTCCAGAGCAACATTGTGCTCTTGACGCAGGCTTTCCGCAAGAAGTTTGTCATCCCTGACTTCCAGTCATTTACCTCGCACATTGACGAGCTGTACGAAAGTGCCAAAAAGCTATCCGGGGGGCAGGTGGGTGTATGGTCTTGTTTATTGACCCGTGTCCACATCT
>JAOVYW010000031.1:1491105-1529997 GCA_025775045.1 Hiodon tergisus
GCTGTACGAAAGTGCCAAAAAGCTATCCGGGGGGCAGGTGGGTGTATGGTCTTGTTTATTGACCCGTGTCCACATCTTCCATAGGAATGCTTATTGCCCAGTAATTGGCTAATATGGTTTGTTTTCTGCAGGTTGCTGACTATATTCCCCAACTTGCCAAATTCAGCCCTGAACTGTGGGCAGTGTCTCTTTGCACAGTTGATGGACAAAGGTAAGGATTTCTCCCTGGGGATATAATATTGATAATACTTTATATGTATTGTGCTTTTATTTAGATGGAACTGTAAGTGTTTGTTTTTAGGGTCTACTTCTGTTACTTAACTTCAAAAGACTTGATTAGAAAGCCAGACCCTCAGGGTTACAATACAAAACCTTCTATAATAAATGTAATAAACCATATATAATAATAAATGATTGTTTCTAAAGGCATGTGCTGCTTGCCTTCTCAGTAGTTTGTGCTATCAAATTAGTGTACATTAAAAACGTTTACATTGTTAAGCAAATATCTTCGTTAGGGGGTAGGGAAATCTATAATTTACGTGCATGGAATTTTATGCATTGATTTAGGTTGGGTGTGGCATATCCTGTAATGCTATTGATGACTTTGGAGAGGGTAATAAACAGCTTTATTGCTGCTTTCTTGTGTTTCTGTCTCACTGTACTATTTGAGGGTCGTCTCTCTGTATGTCCTGAACTACTCTCTTTAAAATCCACGTTGATTAACAGAGAGCAGTGGCTTCTGTTGCCTCCTCCCAAATAGGGTCTGGATTAAATAAACTGGATTCTAAATTTTATCTCTGTTCTCAAACCAACCACTTCAGGCACACAGTGGGCGACACCAAAGTCCCATTTTGCCTGCAGTCCTGTGTGAAGCCGCTGAAGTATGCCATTGCAGTGCACGATCATGGTACAGAATACGTGCACAGGTTCATCGGGAAAGAGCCTAGCGGATTACGCTTTAACAAACTCTTCCTGAATGAGGAAGGTGAGGATTAAACCCTAATGGTCATTGTGTCTTCAGTTTTCTGCCAACAATGAAATACAAAATTATTTAAAAAAATAAAAATTGAAACAGTTCTAAAAAAATGTTTGAGGATTTCTTTTCATGCTACGGTACACTTACAGTTGTGCTCAAAAGTTTGCATACCCTGGCAGAAATTGTGAAATTTTGGCATTGATTTTGAAAATATGACTGATCATGCAAAAAAACTTTTATTTAAGGATAGTGATCATATGAAGCCATTTATTATAACATAGTTGTTTGGCTCTTTTTAAAATCATAATGATAACAGAAATCACCCAAATGGCCCTGATCAAAAGTTTACATACCCTTGAATGTTTGGCCTTGTTACAAACACACAAGTTGACACACACAGGTTCAAATGGCAATTAAAGGTTAATTTCCCACACCTGTGGCTTTTTAAATTCCAATTAGTGTCTGTGTATAAATACTCAATTAGTTTGTTAGCTCTCACGTGGATGCACTAAGCAGGCTAGATACTGAGCCATGGGGAGCAGAAAATAACTGTCAAAAGACCTGCGTAACAAGGTAATGGAACTTTATAAAGACGGAAAAGGATATAAAAAGATATCCAAAGACTTGAAAATGCCAGTCAGTACTGTTCAATCACTTCTTAATAAGTGGAAAATTTGGGGATCTCTTGATACCAAGTCAAGGTCAGGTAGACCATGAAAGATTTCTGCCACAACTGCCAGAAGAATTAATCGGGATACAAAGAAAAACCTACAAGTAACCTCAGGAGAAATACAGGCTGCTCTGCTGTGTGGTTGTTGCAAGGAGCACAATACGATGAAACTTGAACAAAAAAGAGCTGCATGGTCACGTTCCCAGATATAAGCCTCTACTGCGACAATGCCACAAAAACGCCCGATTACAATATGCCCGACAACACCTTGACACGCCTCACAGCTTCTGGCCCACTAATTTGGAGTGACTAGACCAAAATAGAGCTTGTGAAGCATGGTGATGGCTCACTGATGTTTTGGGGGGGTGTGAGCTCTAAAGGCACGGGCAATCTTGTGAAAATTGATGGCAAGTCAGCAGCATGATATCAGAAAATCCTGGCAGACAATTTGCATTCTTCTGCACAAAAGCTGCGCATTGGATGCTCTTGGACTTTCCAGCACGACAATGAACCTAAGCACAAGCCCAAAGTTGGTTACAGCAGAAAAAGGTGAAGGTTCTGGAGTGGCCATCACAGTCTCTTGACCTTAATATCATCGAGCCACTCTGGGGAGATCTCAAGTGTGCGGTTCATGCAAGACGATCAAAGACTTTGCATGACCTGGAGGCATTTTGCCAAGACGAATGGAAGACCAAATACCACCTGCAAGAATTTGGGGCCTCATAGACAACTATTACAAAAGACTGCACGCTGTCATTGATGCTAAAGGGGGCAATACGCAGTATTAAGAACTAAGGGTATGCAGACTTTTGAACAGGGGTCCTTTAATTTTTTTCTTTGTTGCCATGTTTTGTTTTCTGATTGTGCCATTCTGTTATAACCTACAGTTGAATATGAATCCCATAAGAAATCAAAGAAATGCATTTTGCCAGCTCACTAATGTTTTCTTTAAAAATGTATTTGCAATTCTCCAAGGGTATGCAAACTTTTGAGCACAACTGTATATAATGTAAGAAAACTTATATAATGTAAGCAAGCAGCATGATTAAGCATGCTCTGGAAAAGATAAGCAGTTGTAAATATTCACGCTAACTGTTATCCTAACAGCACAGACAGAAACTCTGTTTTGGCAATACATTTTTAAAAATCTAAACCGTGTTTTATTCGATTTTTAAGATACGGTCTGAATGTCTGTAATGGTAGGCATTGTTAATTTTTTATGTTACAGCCAAAGCCTTTTTATTTTAGTTCATAAACAGAAGCTGATACGCAGGTTACATATACTACTCAATGATACTCAATGAGTGACCCTGGATGTACCGGAGTTTACATTATATCTGATCGTTTGTGTTTCCTGACTCACACAAAGCAGGTCTCATAAAAATTCTCTCCAAGCTGTTTATGATACAATGATTGACAGTACGGTGATCTGGCCTTTCCAGCAGTCTGTTGCCATGGCTATGAGATAAAATTTTAATGAATGAGAAGCTGTTGTCTGTGCTGCGAGTAGCGGTCCAAATGAGACTGGTGTCACTTGACTGATTTTATACAGTTCCTTGTGGCCTTGTTTGTCTCTAACATTTCTACATATTCTTCGCCATCATGAGCTTTTAAATCTAACTAATTTAAGTTTAATATAATTTTAAGTGTTTGTGGGAACAAAATAGTTTTTTATAAGGTCGTTTTTTTGACCGTCTTCATTATACAGCTGAAGGCAAGATAATCCCACTCCTAGGTTGCTTATTTTAACAATAATCAAACAAGTGTGGGTTATTAGATTCAACACTATAGTCTATTCTGTGTAGTTTTTTTTAATGCTTACATTTGTTTCAACAGATAAACCCCACAACCCCATGGTTAATGCTGGTGCCATTGTGTGCACCTCTCTCATAAAGGTAAATGACATTTTAATTTGACTAATGAAGATTTTTTTTTTTTTGCCATTAAGATATTGATCTCAGTAGATATGTATTAGCTGTAATATAATAGTTATTCGTCGGATGAGACTGTCAGCATGTGGCGTGCCAGTATTGAGAATAATGGCCACATCTGTCTTTTTGAAGTCTCAATGTGTGTTTTTAATACTTGAAAGAAGTCATGTGAGATTTTTATTTTTTTATTGTAACCTATTGTATTTATGCTGTAAAAAATGGTAATGGAGGAATTAACTTTGGAGAATGGCCAGTTGTTGTTTAGACTCATCATGAAAGGGATTTCTTTTCATGAGAGTGTGCAGCCGCCCCTAGTCATAACACATAGTCTGATAGACTGAATGCTGGCTGCATGGCGGAATATGTTACTGTTAAATATCTTTGCCAAAAAGTGGACGATTCACAATTCCCACCTGGGAAAATCTGAAGCTAATGGATCTTTTTCAAAGTCTCGAAGTATATTTAGTATGCCTGAATTTGCACATAGTATATAAAAATGTTCATTACTTGAAACAACAAAAGCAATGGATGTTTAAGTTCAGTGTTACGGATTGAATATTGACTGGTGGAATGACAAATCATGCAAAAAGCTTTTACTGTTTGTTCTTGACCGTTCCTAATGGCAGACATTCTTCTGTTCTTGGTAAACGATTGTTTTGGGGTTTATCTCCAATGCCTATTGTGGGGCCTTCAAAGAAGACTAAATCTTCAAGGGACACGTATGTTGTGTGCAGTGTACTTTGCTAGAAGAGACAACCCTTATGGAGTTAAATCCCAGTCTAACTTCCAGTGTGCGTACATACCCTCATCATGACAGTATGTTTCAAAATAAACTAGTAATAAGCTTTAAAACAAAAACAAGCTAAAATTGTGAACAAACTACCAAAAAATCTAAATCTTCACACTATAAAATATTATTAAGGCCTCCTTTGCAGCTGTAATAAAGTAGCCTCCATATAATCCCAACTAAAAATCCTGGTTGATGGTTCCGTCACCACAAAATATGGACTTATTTATGCTGGTGGATCTTATTTGGCTCGTATTAGTGGGTATCCACCAACAAAGCTACTGTGAGAGTGTCCAATCAGTGTAGTTTTTTTTTAATACAAGGAAGGTAGGTAGAATCATTCTTCTCTACAAATTGTATATGTCTTAAATTGTGAAATTAAAAAAGCCATAGAGCCTTAAGCAGAAGAGAGGATTTTGGGGTGGGGATGTTAAAAATATTTAAATAAATTGCAATAGAAAGGAAGCAACAGGTCAACAACTTTGAACAGGTTCGTCTGAAATTAGGTGAAAAGCCAAGTGTATGAATGGCATAAAGCATATATTACAATTGTCTCAGTTCTCAAAGAGTCCATTGAATAGTTATGGCCGAGGGCAGTGCATTGAGTTTTCATTAAAAGCCAGTTTTCATAATGGCCAGACAAAAAAAATCAATCTTTCATATCATCCTGGAATGTGTTACATATGTGTTTGTATATATATCGGTATTTCTAAGACTAAAATGTATGGATGAATTGACACCAACCCTATATATTTCCTATTACAGGGAGTGGATTACATTTAAAAGTGAATTGATTCCTTTTTGCTCTAACTTAAATGTAAACTTAAAAGTAATTTGTGTGAAATCCTGTGCCACAGTGTTGCACCAACGATATTGTTGGCATGATCCCAGTCATAAACTTTAACAGGTTGTGTAGGAAGCTGCTGGTCAGCAGAAATTCACATGGATAGCCCTTTGGCAGTGTAGCTCAGATGCCCTCTCCTCTCGGTAACCTGCTCCCTGTACTATAAGCTGTTGCTCTCGATTGTTTTTGTTTTTAGCTGCTAAATCATGGCAGAAAGGTGCTGTGCTATTATCCTGTCAGGGAACAGAGGATTTAACATTGTTATGGTACTGCGAATTTTGATATGAAAATCAAGATGTTCAATGACAGCATTATTGGTTACAGCTGATCTGTTTATGGATCATTTATTCTGCGTATTAAATATGTAATAAGTTAATAGGTTTATACATACATAGATCAACAAAAAACAATTAGTTTTTTCTCTTTGATGTAATGCAGTTATTTTTCTTGACAGGATAATTTTGTAGTACCTTTCTGTTCTTGTGCCAACTCACTTGTGCATAGTACCAAAAACCACTCGCTATCAGCTGCGTTTACATTGATAAACAGTTTGAATTCCTACATTTAAATCCCCCTTAGAAAAGTTTCACTTAATGTGCAATGTATATGTAGCATAGCCCTAGAGTTGTCTCTCAAATGGTTGATTTGGATGAAATGATGGAAAAACAAAGCATGTTGTCTTTCCTCGCCATGAATGAGACTGGGAGCAGAATATAGAATTGTGAATGTCTTTTTGAAGGATTTTTTTGTGGTTTATATGTTGTTACATATTTTACAGCATTAGGATCTATGGGATATTTTGACTACCGCAACAGTTCAATGACGTTGGTAATTTTTACTTTCAATTATTTTTTCCCCAATGAACAAAACTGGGTTTAAATTAATATAAAGCTTAATTTTGCTACAGTATAAATGATCCTATTTGTGACATGTACTCTATTTACATTTTAGATACAGTCAACTGTTCAATAGCTAGCTGTTTGGATCCTAAACTTGCTTTAAAAAACTGAACTAGTGAAACATTTTTATTTTTTAATGTTTTAATTAAAGTGTTTTGTGCAAGTAGAGATATTGTATAAGTAAAACCATATATTAAAACATGATGCATTTTTTAAAAAGATGTCAGGTAAAATGAAAAGTAGAAAAGCAATAAGAGGAAATTCTCGAATGAAGGGGAGATTGTTTGTCACCTGTGTACACACAGGCCATACTGCCATGTTCATCCTCCCTGTTCTTTGGTCCTCATTAACAGTCGCCGCCCCCACACTCCACCTGTCAGAGTGCAACACGCTAACAAAATTTGAAGTGCAGAATAACCCACAGTCAACCTACTCTAGCACTTAAACTAGCATCCATGCACGGTATCACACTTGGAAATTAAGTGTGCAGAATATAAAGGTTTATTCAAGTTTTATTGATTAATTTATTTTGCAATTTTATTTATATCCTTTCTTTTCATTGCATTGTTATGGTAAAAATGTATTTGTCTGAAATTATACAAAATATTACAACCAGCGCAAAATAGTGAGGATATATCAAAAATATTTATATAGCTTTTGGGAAAATGACGTTTGTTTCATTTTTTGTGTAAAGAAACAATTTATGATTATTTTTGAAACAAGTCTTAAAGTATAGCTTTATTTTATTTTCGTTATTTAGATCTTGGATCAACCTTTTAACTGTCTTAATGTTTCCAACATCCAGAAGCCACCTCAGAATATAAATTTAATTTACTGTGATTGTAGACTATTTGTGTTATATTCTTTATTTAATCTTGGTAATTGTCTGTGTTATAAATGATAGCAATTCATTTACCGTAAAATATTGTCAAAATGTATTCTGTAGTGAACCTGATAGCTTTATCATGTATTTACATATATTTTATTGTTATATATAGAATTTGTAGCGTATATATATAATCTTGAGGCCTAGCCATTTTAGTTTTATCACGTTTTTGCAGTAGTTGTATTCCATACTGACTTTTTTTACTGTACTATTTTTTTTACTGTACTACAGCAAGGGGCAAGTAATGCTGAGAAGTTTGATTATGTAAGTACAGTAAAATGTTACAATTGTAATACCAAAAAGATCAGCATGTGAGTGGGTTTAAAAAGAGGTGCGCGGGTTTCAGTGGCAGACTTATTGTCTTACAGGTGATGAACTTCCTGAATAAAATGGCAGGAAACGAGTATGTGGGCTTCAGCAATGCAACGTAAGTACAGTTACTAAATTATTAAATAGAAAAATGGCCTTTGCTGGCCAGGCCCTTCAAATTACTGTTGGTTTTACTCGTTGTTGCTAAATAGTGATTTAGTGAAAACTATGGACAAAATCTACACTTATTAGTTGCAATTAACTGAATTAAGCTTATGGGGTTTAAAAAAAAGGTGGCCACTATGCTGCTGACAGGCTGTATTTATTTTAACCAGATTCCAGTCTGAGAGGGAGTCAGGGGATCGGAATTTCGCTATTGGCTACTACCTGAAGGAAAAGAAGGTCAGTGTCGGTAGGCTGTAGGTGGTGTGCATTCTCTCTGTCTTTCTTTCTTTCTCATCTACCACCCTATTTACAGTTTAGATCATAATTTATCTAGTTTTACAGCCACTGTTTTTGAAGTACTCCTAACATAGTCTATTAGAATTTCTAACTTTACAAAAATCGAATAGTTTATAGTCTCTGAAATGCGATTTATTATCTCAGCACAGCCCGGGCCCCATTGTAAGCCAAAAGCATTCAGCAGTAGGCTTGTTTTAGTGTGGATTGGATCCAATGAAGCGGGTGTGCAGATGCTCACTTTATCACACTAATTTGTTCTAATGAGCCACTTGTTTCATCTTTACCATTCTGTACAGTGTTTCCCTGAGGGGACAGACATGACATCCATCCTGGACTTTTATTTTCAGGTGAGCTAGAACTGCACGCAAACTAGGGGCTTTGTACAGTGGAGCTGTTAAAATGGGAACGGTGTCGATGTACATGTAACTCAATCCTCAGGGTCTTGTGGGAAATGCTCTCGCCTCATCTCATGTGGTTTTGAGCTCAACAAAATGTGTAACAAGATATCAACAATGTCACATGTGAGCACAAGGTTCAGCGGCCACCATGCTTTCTCTAGCCACAATATAATTCATGTTTTTCATCAATATCAGCAAGCCTGTGCATAAAAAAATAAAAACACTCTATTTTTACTATGAAAATGTTCAAACACTTCAAAATGTATTTATGGTTAAGGCTTTAAGCAAATCACAACTTCACAGATATTGTTTTAATTTGGATCAATTCCTATGATTAGTCTTGGGACCGCTTATTAAGATGAATAAATCTAAGATATTTAGTCCTTATGGTGGTGTATATTAATCAGTAGTAAGTGTTCTTTTTCAAGTTTTTATAAATCATACATAAGTTTTGTATCAGATGTGTCCGACCTCTCTGCCCCGACAGTTGTGCTCCATTGAGGTTACGTGTGAGAGTGCCAGCGTCATGGCGGCCACTTTGGCCAACGGTGGCTTCTGCCCCATAACAGGCGAGCGTGTGCTGAGCCCTGAGTCGGTCCGGGACACTCTGAGCCTCATGCACTCCTGCGGCATGTATGACTTCTCAGGCCAATTCGCCTTCCACGTGAGTCCCCTGTGTTTGATCCTTTCCTCCGAGGCAAAAGACTGCTGCACAATCCAGTTAATCTCCTGGGCCTAGCATCTCTACTTCTCTGATCAGCATACACCTCCAGAGCATCACTGCTTCCCCAGTGCAATCTGCCAGCTGAGGAAGGGGTGTCTCTGCCCCTCACAAGCAATTTCCCTGAGATTATATAACAACATTTCATGCATGTGGTCAGGACCTGGTGAAAAATTATGTTTTTTAAGCGTATGTGTGTGATGGATGAATACATTGCATATTATTAACTGGGGAGCAGTGATCTCAAAAGTTACACAGTCGATGAAGGCGGGTGCCTGACTGCAAGTTCAAATCCATCCCATGTCATTTGCTGATTTTAATAGCAGCGGTGCACAACGGGAAGAGGGCTGGGGGGGAGGGTCAGCAAGGCTTCTCTCAGCTTCTTCTGTCAGCTTCCGGGGCGCTTGCAGGCCTGCAGTGCTGTGTGACGTGGCTCTCCTCCAGTACCCGCTGAACCTCTCATAAGCACTGTGTAGCCTGCAGAGTGTAAAAGAGATGGGTTTCACTTCCCTCACCCTCCCTGTGTGTGGTGGCAAGGTTCAAGAGGCATAAACTCCAAATTAGGGAGAAAACACACACACACACACAAAATGTATACAATATTAAAATGATGAAAAGGGATTATATAAAATACAATGAAAAGCTGTGAATATTGGACCCCAGAATTAATTACACATTAATACCAAATTCCTTTATAACGGAATTTATTATTTGCAGGAATTATTTGACGTCGCCAGCATCTGTTGGTTTTATAACTATATATAATTAGCAAGCACACATTCGTTACCTAAAATGCCCCCATGTGAATAATGTCCAATTATCATCTTACCATCTGTATTATTTTCCCTGACTTTTTGTGTGTGGTCAAACACCTTTGTAACTGATAATAAAAAATAGGTTGTTATAAGATACATTATTCACATTTTTCCAATGGGATGGATGAAAATGGCATTCGTCAAATAAATAACAAATACTGATGAAGCATAAAAATGGCAGCAGTTATTTTCAAACATATATTATTATTTTTAAGGGTGAACATTCATGGTTAGAACCAACTAACGGCTGTATCAGCCATTGTCACTGAGATTCCCTGGGATCACTCCCCGGTGTCACTGTGGGTTTGTGGATAACCTTTCCCCTCTGTCTACAGGTCGGCCTGCCTGCAAAATCGGGCGTGTCGGGAGGCATTCTGCTGGTGGTGCCTAATGTTATGGGTATCATGTGTTGGTCTCCTCCCCTGGACAAGCTGGGCAACAGTGTCCGAGGCATCCAGTTCTGCACGGTGAGTCAGTGTCACGACACGCCCCATGTCACTGCCCCAAGAATAACGGAGCTATGGGAGTGTGCCTCTTCAGAGATCTATAGGCAAGTGAACTTATAGTCTGTCATCACCACAAAGTCTGTAACGATTACAGTATAACTGTCGGTTACACTTCATCATAATTGCTTTGATATATTCTTGATTTTAGAATGAAAACAACTTTATTTTAATATAAATTAGGGCTGTCAAACGATTAAAATACGATTTTCTGCAGTCAAATTTGGCCCTAAGTAAACAATTTTCCATTTAAAAAGCAGTGTGTTATGATAAAGGAATACTGTGTTTTACTGTAATGGAAAGAAACACAACATAATCTGTATCAGAAATTTCGCTATTGCTCGTTGACTTTCCATTTGCCTCCTGCACACGAACTCTAACAGAGTAGGCTGCTGCTGTCCTGCATTGCTAGCCCTCTCACTACTGCTGCCGGCGTCAACTCTGTGTTTTGATTGTAAATGATACTCTAGTACTTCGGTGATACACAAATTCACCCTTACAGTAGCTGCAAATAATTTTCCTTTTATCCAAAGACCCATCTGTAAGGGTTTTGTAATAAAACTGGCCGTTTAAAAGCCCTTTAGCAGCTTTCTCCATCATTCACGCTTACTTAATCAGCAAAGCTATATCTAAATCCAAGCAGTCGGTTGACAAACAAGCGCGAGCGCGTGGAGTTGTATTTTAACAACGGATGGTTTTAAAACTATGGATGGTTTTTTAGGCTCAAAAAAAATTGCGACAAAAAAATGAACAGCGTTAAGCATTTGAAATTAATCGCACGCGTTTACTTTGACAGCCCTAATATAAATATATTTATATTTTAATATAATAGTAAAATAGTAATTGTTTTTACAGTCCCCTTATAACGGTTATGTTGGTCGTAATGATCGTTAGCGTGGTGACAAGTACCAAAATTATATAATTATTACAGCGCACATGAGCATTCAGATTAGAATCTTTTATAGTTTTTTTATTTTAGGTAAATGCTAAAACCTATGCCGTGTTTTAAGAATTCCTCGGTATCAGACTAAGACTGTTTTTACATCACCTTCCGAAACTGCAGCAAATACATAATTTAGACAAGAATGCAGCCATTTTCCCACGAATGTATTCCTCCCACGTCAGATGTCCCACGGCTCTGCACAGAGAAAACTCGGCGCGGTTGACCACGTCTTGACCACACAGAGTAGCAGACATTGTCTGTTCAGGGGATGTTTAGAAAATATTATATTTTGTATTGCCATCTTATTAAACTTCCAAATGGTCTCCCTCCCACCAAACCGAAGCAAAGTGGTGTCCGGAATTCAGGATCTGTTTTTCTCAAATAGGAAGATAAAAGCTGTAATTGTCGATGTTGAAACAAGATTTAAAAAAATAATAATAATTTTATTAGGTGTTAGGTATAGTTGATTCCACCAGAACAAATATTACTTCAGAATAATATTGTGAGTTTGTTTAAAGGTCAATAAAAGCTAAGTGAATTGGCTCCCATTTGCTTCAGGTGACATTTAAATTAACATCTCTCTCTTTTACAATGAGTGGCCATGGAATTAAAGGGTTTTCATACTATCCATGTGGTCAGTCATCAGAAATGGCTTCTCTTATAGTTAAACCAATTGTCAGGGAAACCTTAAAAATTTAAGATCAGCAGTCAAAAAACTTAACATAGCTAATTCAGGCCTGGGACATACTGTATTTCTCTGTATGTAAAGCGTCTTTGTGACATGGCAACATGTGAAAAGTGCTGTATAAAAATAAAATTGATTGATTGATTGATAATTAGAAATTACGAGCTAGCTAGCTAGCATTAAGATTACAGTTTTTTTTAATGAATTCAATTCATTAATTTTTTATTTAATTAATTTGTTTTTTAAATTAAATATTAGTAAACGTGGCAGGAGAGCAAAAGTTTTAGTGGATGACTGTAGCATGCAATGAAGGAACTATACGTTGTGTTTTATACTTCAACCAGCCACATTTTTATTTATTTATTTTTTAAGGTCACAGCCAACGGCAAATGTATGAAAGTCTATTATGATTGAAGCCTGTTCAATGGTTGTGCGTAGGATTCCGGAGAGTTCTGGCTCAATTTAGCCCTGAGTTGACCTGGTTTTTAAGTCTCATTTAAGTCAATTTTATGTTACAGGACCTTGTGTCGCTCTGCAACTTCCACAATTACGACAACCTGAGACATTTTGCCAAGAAGCTGGACCCTCGTAGGGAGGGTGGCGACCAGCGGGTAAGTACAGGTCCCCTTTCCTGTAGACACACATAGGTATTCCCAGGGTCATCCACTGTACTCCTCCCATTTCTCACAACTGCTCACCATTTGAAAGAGTTCATGTAGTGTCTCAGTCTGTGATATGGAGGCCTGATTATTCTAAAGAAGCCTATAACAAGCCTATAACATAACATATAACAATTTGATTTGTAAATGTTCCTCACGTCTTAGTGAGGTTGTACTATTGCACTTGGGAGTTAGGTGTACTGTCGAAGGACAAACCTGACCCCTAAAGGAAGATATTGTTGCTGCAATATCAAGCATGTGCATGTGCATGTCCATGCTAATTGTTTTTTAGACAAGTTTTATGTCCTATGCTGTGCTGTTGTGTAGGTCAGTGCCTGCTTTCCACTGTAAAATATTGAAAACATATGAGGCCATATCCTTTTCAGCACGTTTGACATGTCTTGTTCTATTGATCACATACCCTAACTGAGTCATAGGCCTTACTCTTTTTCTGAAGACACGTGTCATGTCTGAAGTATTGCTGAATTTCTTCTGCACATGGGATAAACCAGATGCCAAAAATGATACTTAATCCTAGGCTTGCACTTTGGTTATATGGATATATTGAAAATCCAAAGCCAATAACAGTCTACATAGAGGAAAAAACTAAACTAATATGTTATCCGTTGCTTAAAACAGCAGCACACCTTTGGACCGATGGATTACGAGAGCCTTCAACAAGAGCTAGCTCTCAAAGATACTCTATGGAAAAAGGTCTCCCCCACAGAGTCCAATGAGGACAGCTCTACCACTGTAGTCTATAGGATGGAGAGTGTCGGGGACCGGAACTAGCAGGGAAGGATCTCCTCAAGCTTGATGATATGTATATATATTAACAAGCAAACTATTTATTTCCATTTGATCTGGTGGATTGTTAAAATCCCATTCTCTAATTGTACTTTTTATTTTTGATTGTTCTTTTTTATTTTTCTCTGAAAAAAGTTTGCCTCTCAAAACTGTGCCTAACACTTTCAAAACAAAGCATGATGTAATGAAAAGCTGGGCTGAAGCAGTTGCAAAGGTTAGGCTCTAGCTTCATGTATTTTTATGCCATTGTCTAGATACCAAAGTAACTGAGGTAAATTTGATGTGGGTTGACATTCATTAGTATGTACCCACTCAGCCAATGTTTGTAGCCTATGGAATTCTGAAGTGATGTTCTGAGGTCCTTCTGCACCCTCTCAGAAATTGACTGGCATGCATGCCTGGTTCTGAACAGACTCTCACTAGCTCACTATCGAAATCCTGAACTGCATTAATGTCAAGTTTCCTGTTCACTTTGCTACCTGGCACAGTGACCTCAGAATTTAGTAAACAACATTTTTGCTAACTGAGGGATTTCAAATCCTTCATCAGAACTTAACAATATGCAAGCCATACAAGTTTTGCCAAGGCGATGAACTAGCTTTCCAGAACAGCTTGTTTGTTGCTTTACGTGTATACAGATATTTGACTGAGGGGCAGTACAGAGGAACTATGAGTCTGCTCAATAGCAGGTCAGAATCTGGGGGTAATTCTTCATAAACGTTCCATTAGTACAAGTTACATTTCAATACAAGCTACATTTGTATGGTATTAGTTGGCTGACGGGCGCTGGTATTTTTAATCCATGGCCTTGTATGTTAAGCTGCTATGCACAATGAGCTCTTTCTTTTTTGGGAAGGTCATAAAGGAAGTTTCCCCTTCTAACGGGTCAGCTTTGCCTTAATAGCTTGTTTGTATGTTTGACTGTTGTATGTTTGATTTAAATAAATTTCTTCATTGAAGTAACTTCATTTTGCAGCCACACGCATAATTAAAACACTCAATCAATATACTGGACAGTATTAAGCTGTGGAAACAGATATTTTTAATAATTACTTTTATTGTTTTTTTTCCCCAAATTGAAATTAATTCTTTCAGAGCAGGGGTCTGTTGTATTAGATATTATATATTTAGTTTAGTAAAATTATATGTAAGTTACAGGGCCTCACATTTGTTACTGTGTTCTTGAGGTTGGTTTGTTTTACGGATTTACTGTTAGTTTAATCAAATCTTCACATGTGAAAGCAGTCATTTGGTCCATATGTGTATCAGTTATATAGTTATGTATTTAACTTTGGAGCTCTCAAAGGCGTTGCTGGATCCCAAGTTGTGATGTTGAGTGTTTTATACTTTGTTCTCTCTGAGAATGTCCTTCATGTCAGCCTGCTAAACGGCTCTCGGTCTTGGTTTTAAAAGCTCTACAGAAAAAGGTTATTCTATACTTGAACTGGAAGGGTTAATGGCTTTTAATGTCCCTTAATGTGACAGAATCACTCCTAAGAGATTCATTATGAATGCAGTACCAGTGTTTATCAGTATTTACCTAGAAAAACTTGACATTATTTCTCACACTGTATGTAATGTATGATTCCACTGTCATCCCTGCACCCCTGTATGAGATTTCTGTTTGTCCTTTTTTTTTTTTTTTGGATCTCTTTGTCGCTCCGGCATACATATTTTTGTATCATCAAATAAATTTGTTTTTAATCCCACTTTCTTGTTACTTTATGTTTATTTTCTTACACTGAGTTTTTTTGTCTTTGTGTCCTTGTAACATCTTTGCAACACTGCCCTTCTTTTAAGAAATCTTTAAGAAATTCTATTTTAGTTTTAGCTGGATTTCTTTTCAGAAATCCATTAGTTAATGTTTGTCTTATCCAAAGGTTACACTGAAGCCTGTATTATGTCGCCTAACTGTTAATATATGTAAATCCAGTTGTACAGTTTTACAGTTGTGGATTTTAATGCAGATATGGGTATTTCAGGAAATTGCAAGGACAGGTGAAACAAGCAGTGTATCTTTAGTGTGAAACCTATGAGAAACACTTGCCGGAATTGCTGAAAAGGAATTCATAAGAATGTGCTCTAGTTGTATTACATTATCTACAAACACTTTGCTCAGTTACAGCTTGGTCTTCCAGGAGTCTCTCAGATTTTCAAAAATGTGAGGAGATACTATCCTAAATTATCTTTCCTATATCATTTTTTGTGTATTCAATAGAGAGTACTCTGTCAGCGGTGAAAAGGCAAACAAACTCTTTATATCTACCTGTGGCAGCTCTTCTGTCTTCCAGTTATGGTCATGAAGGCTGAAAAGGGTACTCGCCTTGTTTGGGGGGAAAACAAAATTTTGTACAATTGATATTGATTTTACTAGGCTGTCCCATGGCAGTTTTTCTAATTTTACCAGTTTAATTATCATTGGCTTTTTGTTCTCACTGGGCCCATAGTGCAATTTGATTAGATACAAACATGCCTGTTTGGCCAGGATTGATATGATGTTGCCATGACAACCTAGGGTAGGGAAAAGGGCTTATCCAGTCAAGTTTTTTCTGACATTGAGCAGTCCTGACAATCATGCGCTTCAATGTGACATTGGACAATGAGAGGCCTTGAAAATCTTCCCACCTCAAAGTGACATTGTCATCCCTCTTTCAGTCCTGTATGTTTGAAACCAAAGTTGTTCCCTACTGCCTGTTGATAGTGGAATGTCTGAGTTGTGAGGCTGCTTGACTGTTATTGCTTGAGCTCCCAGAGCTACTAGCTGCTCCTGCTTTGTTTGAAGCACTGCACTTATGCATGCTGTGGAACCACCATCATACTTATGTATGATGCCCTTTCTGAGTGTTGATTAGGAAGAATACTAATTGACACCCACAAAAGCAACCATCTACTTATATTTATTAGAATCTCTATACACACTGTATATTGTGCGCTTATACCACACAATCAAGGTTTATTAATAATCACCTATTCATAGTTTGTATAACATTCTAAGTCAAGTTTGATTGATGTGTCCTATTCTTAGTATATTATACAAAATATATTCAACAGTAAGACCTGAGAGGATACAGCAGTCACTCTCTGTCCACAGGGATTATATTCAGGATTTACACAGCGGTTCTTTAAACCACAATTGGCGAGGTACACCTCCTACAAGAAAGCAAGGATTAGGAAATGTGATGTTTGAGAGGCATTTCTATGGTCTAATTAGATAAAAACAAGTGTATTATACTTCAAAAACTTGCTCTAGTCCCACAGCCTGACTTTTAACAGCATTTTGTCCCATTGTCTCACTATGGAACCAACAGAGATAATTATGATTAGTATGCTTGTTCCTGGCCATGTATCAAGGTGGACTCTAAATATTTAATACAATAAAAATTATGCATTAATAAATTGTCTAAATAAGCCGTGCTTGAAGCCTCAATCAACATACACGGTTCCCAGTCTTTTAACAGTTCCTTATTGACAGTGAGTCATGTGCATTAAGACCCAAAAATGACACAGTCGATAGCAAGACATTAGTCCTGCCTCTGGCGCTGTGGTAAAGGAAGAGTTTAAATTAAATAAACACTGTCACTGGGTCTGCCAAATACCAATGTAATGATACAGTTTACATCTCCTACATTTTATTTTAAGTTTTTTACAATGATTGTCACCCTGTTCATTTCATTAATTAATTTTTCTAACAGGAAATCCATCCTGATATTTCTGGGTAATTAGTTGACTTTAGTGCCATTAAAAAATCATTTAACTCTTCACAAACTGCCATGGCATGGTGGCAGGATTATTCCGGAAATCCTATATCTTAAGGTGATATAAGGCCGGGCGAGTCAAAAGAAATGATGACGTTTCTCACTCATCCATGGGTCTTTAGAACTTCTGACTACGGCGCTAAGCTTCTGGCAAACATTCAAGAATTTACTATCCAGTTCCCACAGATTTCGAAGAAGGATCCCCGTTATACATCAACGTGATTATAACCACTCCTGTATACTCCTGCCGTGGGTTAACTTCCTGTCTTATGAGGTCCCAACCGAAAACCACTTTTCTTTCTCCTGCAGGTGAAGTCAGTCATTAACCTCCTGTTCGCTGCCTATACTGGGGATGTGTCGGCTTTAAGAAGGTACTAAGCATTGCTTTTATACTTTTTTGTATAAATCTTGCCAGGAATAATGGTTGTTTTATTTGGTTAGTTTAATCTGAGATTAAATAATATAGTACTGAGTCTTTCCTGCCCCCACCTTGAAAAAGAAGTGTATAAGGTAACTAAAGCAAAGTTAAGCCACATTGTGTGGTAAAGTGTATTTTACCAGTGTTGGAGTGTAAATGGTCTTCTGATGTTGTTACATTATAAAAAGTAAGTCACATGCTCTGCAGGTTTGCCCTTTCTTCCATGGACATGGAGCAGCGGGACTACGACTCCAGGACTGCTCTCCATGTTGCAGCTGCTGAAGGTAAACTGACTTCCTTTTCTGCCCCTGCATTGGTAGGAATGGGACTTGTGGTGTGTATTGTTTGATGTCAAAAATCTTTGAGGGATTACCCATTGTTTCCATTTACATCTTTGAAGTAGGTAATTTGTTAATTAACTGATTAGGCAAGAAGTTAACTGGTATGGTCCCTAATTAGTTGCTCTATGGAGGCTATTTCATGAAAGTTATATTTACATGATAATTTTTTTATAGTCTGCTCTTCCAATGTTTACCCTGCTGCTGAGTCGCCTGAGAACCTGTCTTAACTGGCCTTTTGTACATTGTGTAAGCTGACCATATGCTTTGGTTTTAGGGCATGCCGAAGTGGTACGCTTCCTCCTAGAGGCCTGCAAGGTGAACCCGGTACCCAAGGACAGGTAAGCTGATACAGCTAAGTTCTTATACGGTAATAGGCAACAGCTTTATCCATTTAAAATGGGCTTGCAGCTTAAGTGTGCTGGCTTCCAATAAGGGCAGATGCAGATGTATACCTGTACCAATGGTCAAGTCGTGAATGCCACCAACCAGCACACAGTTTGGTCCTACACGGGCTGTCGAAGTTCAGCGCTTAACCCCTGCTCTGTGGACATTCAGGTGGGGCAACACACCAATGGATGAGGCAATGCACTTCGGTCACCATGATGTGGTGACCATCCTTCAAGACTACCACAACAAGTACAGTCCCCAGGAGAACACAGGCAACAAGGATACAGCCAAGAAGAACCTTGACGGCATGCTGTAGAGGTTGGAGAGTTGAAAAAGCCGAATCACACTTTTTTACCCAGCCTGTAGACAGTATCGCCAAGTCTTTCCTTTGTGATAAGTGTTTTTTGGGGTATTGTTGATTGTGGTATGATAGTGCTGTCTTTCTATGGTTTTACTGTTGTTCTATGCTTGGCTCTCTTAATGTTACTCATTTCACAGTGCTGGTCCTTCTGCCTCTCACCCCAACACGAGCTCCACATTCATCACGATGATTTTTTCTTTGTGTGTAAAGGTTTGTAAAATATTTATGTACGTACATATACTAATAAAGGAGTTATTGTATGATAATGTATTGATAATGCCCCTAAAGTGGTTGAGACTACAGCAAGGTTTGTTTAAATAGGTATTTACCTCTAGTGAGGCTGGGGCTCTGAATGGAGTGGCCACCTACTGCACTGTGTGTGCTCCAAACTCCGTTTTACCAAAAGAGTCATTCACAACATTCCATGTAAAAACTGTCACAATGCTTCAGATTTTATTTCTTGTGTGAGTCGCTCAGCTTTTGTTTCCATACTTTTTTAGTTTATCCTCCTTGTTTAAGAGTATGGCAGGTTTGTGGGATTTTAACCTGCATTGTCTAGTACCTTACCCTCTACGTTATTCTTCATTATTTTAAATAGTTCTGCAGCTGAAATTTTTTAATAGTTTATTTGGTTTTGTCTTATTTTTTACCCCAAATAATTTGAACATAGTAACAGTGCAATTCAAATGGTGACCAGGAGCTAATCCATTTAAAGCACTTTAAAATGCTAAAAGAGTCAAGGACACGACAGGATCATTCTCTTTATGCTGGGAAAAGCACACAATTATACAACTGTACAGATGAGATAGAAAAGCAACACACATTCCTCCTATTAAATCCAACGTTGATCTTTCTGTGACTGCTCGTGTATGCCTGTATGCCTGTATGTGACAGATGATAGGTAATTACAATTGTCATATGAGTTATATATTATCATATGAGATTATCATACTTAACCCCCAAATTTGGTCAGGAAAGTTTGCTTGGTGTTTGCACCATCACTAAGCTCAGGATTTATTCCGTAATTGCAGGTGCAGTGTCAGTCGCGGGCTTTTGTTTGTTGAGGAGGGATCAGTTACAGTAAAATGCCCCCAGGTGACATGGTTCTGGAACTCAATGTGCTACCCATACTGCTGTGTAGCGTTAGAACCATGCCAGTAGGTTTTGTTTTCCCCACTAGTCATGAAGGATGTGCTGTTGAACTTGACAGTATGCACTGTGGTAAGTGTAGATCAGTCTGAAGTCAGGGCCTGGTGTCTGAATGTTTTTAATTGTATTGAAATATTCTAAGTATTTCTTTTTGTAGGGTTAAAAAAATTTAAATGTATTTATTGACACTGGTGTGCATAATAAGTGTTTATTATTGCAGGAAATGGACACCTTTATTTTCATCAACATTGTTAAATAAAGAAATGTCTTGGTACAATAAGAGTTTATTTTTTGGCACAGCCCAGAAACAAAACCTTAGAATAAGTCTGAGTTGTCTGAGTTCTTTGTGTATGTCCATAGTGTATATTGCTGCAAATTCTGTCAAATTCTCAAAGTATCCACAAAGAATGAACTCCAAGCCCATGTATTAAATTAGACTTCACCAAACATACATATAATGACCTTCAAAAGAAGCGTAAATGATTCTGATGCCTTTGTATAAACACGTTTTACAAAACGTTAACTTTATAAATATATAAGAAGCACAAGGTACAGATAACACCAAGAACTGAAATTCCTATTGAAGACAATATAAAGAACAGTCCTGTGAAATTAATTAAAACACAAAATGATAATCCACTAGACTGACCTTCTTCCCTGTACAGGGTTGTTGGTTTAGTTTGGAAACGGAGAACACATCTGCAGAAAAAAAAAAAACACATAAGAAAACTGTTCAGCACCAGATACACCCCAGCACCTGCACATTGATCACATCTGTCTGCTTCTCAGCAGTTCTTTCTGTACCCTTGGGCCTGCAAACAGGCATTGTGAGCTACTTGTTCTTATTGCATTAGTGCTTAGCATCTCTACATAGAACCTTGAGCTCTGAAGTTATCACGTTTCAAATCAGATTTGTTTACTTGTTAACGCATAATCAATTTACCTGGTCTTTCCACTGAAGTGTCCATTAAAAAATATAGCAATCAATTAAGTGCCCCCTCCCAGGTTTATAAGATTTCTGCTTGCAGGGTTTTACCTCTTAGCTCTGAGCTCACGGTACAACCTATAGGTAGTACATGATCACAGGCCTGCCAGTCAAGTATGTGTGAGAGACATTATATATATAGTGCATGACCCACCTCTTGCAGATTAAACAAAATTTAGAAAACTAAAAACTGGCACATATACAAATTAGAATGTAAACCTAGTATCTTTAACAGACTCATTTAAATCCAGATTGCAAAATCCCTTTAAGTGCCTAATCGTCAATGTTTCTTAGAAAACAAACCACACAAATCAGTGATTTGTGACAAAAAATTGAAATTTTAAAAAGTGTTAATGGATAAATCTAAAGAAATACATTCATCACGTGTTGCGGTTAGCACAGAAATGCAGCAATGAGAAGCTATAGGTGGATGCAGAGAAATAAACCCTGTCCATCTTCTCAAGTATAAGGGTCAGTTTTAAAGTTTTTAGCCCTTAAAACTCTTCATATATTCTATTCTCTATTCTAAACTGGAGGTACGCCTTTGGTGAATGATTTGATACACGTGGAAAGAAAAAACACGCATTACAAAAACTGTTTGTGTTGCCCGAGAATATCTTCGAAAACCATACTTTACTTAAGCTACAGGCAAGATTTGAGTTTTTCACAACTTGTCAATCCATGAGGTGCCAAATACACAAATTACTTATATCTGTGATGAGGTCAAATGTTGTTCCCCCCAGTGCGGTATATTTGTGGTACCTCTAGGAATATATAAAGATCTTATGAAGAAGCATCATGCGTTTTCTTTAAAGCACAGCTGCTTGGATCTGGAGAACCCAAAGGTCAAGTTTAGAGGAAAAGCAGATACTTAAAAGAGAGCAACCGCCAATCAGTGAGAGCCAAATTCTGCTTCACAATATACTGTCGCCGTCTTTGGTCATGGGCTCTGCTTGTGAGCAGATTGCCCAAGAGTAGAGTGGAGGTTATATACAATCTTAAACAACCACTTGAGTAATCACAATTAGATATCGAAAAATGTTAGTGTTATATGCCATCATTTAGCTAATGGAAAGCAGCAAAAAAAATGTACCAAAAGATTGTACATGCAACTATAATGCACCTAAGGTAAATAAAGCAAATACTGTATTCTCCAGAGGACAACATTTATCTTTATCAGGCTAAAACAGGCAACTGGCAATTAATTAACATGTTCCAACTGTAACTAAAAACTTAGGGATGTAGTGAAGTCAGAAGCAATGAGGTAGCTGTTATGAAAAACGGAGCAGGTGGAAAGGGGATTGGGGGATGACAATGTAGAGGAAACCAAGCCACAAGCGTAGTGGGCTGCACATACCACAGTGTCAATCTCCGCAGGGTTTATCAACCGCGAGAGCGCTCCATAGTCCTCTGGAGATAAGGGCAACATTGTATCTTGAAGTCTTGAGGGATGACTAAAACGATATAAAGACAGTTTTAAAGATAGCATACCATTTACAGTGAGAGGTTACCTCAGGGTTAAATCAGCAACGTGTCCAAAGCACCAACTGGAAATCAACTTTGTAAATCTATTATAGCTCTGATGTAAGCTGTCTCTTTCTCTTACTCAATTTTAGTGAGAACCCACTGGCCAACTAATGAAAATATAATAATTCCCAATTTAATCACAGACAAATGTCTGTGGCCCTCAGTAAAACTAAGGTAAAATGTTATATACACGGATAGACCCATTAAAAGATATTAAGGAACATAGCAGAGGAGCTTGGGACTACAAATGTGCAGTCTACATAATTAAAAATAAATGTAAAAAAATGCACTTACACTTCGGAGACAGAGATCAACTCTTTCTTCATGTATCCTCCCCCACTGGGATTCTCAACGTCCATGGGTTCTGGTGCTTAAAGAAAGAGACAAAACCTGAAAAACAACTTCACTTCGCAGTACAGAACTAGAAAAGAAAAAAACAGCTGTGATGATAGTATCCTATAGATAGGCCCTGTGCAGTTAGCTAGTAAAAACATGTCTTTTGACAATTTGAGGCCACAGTCATTCGTTATTGCTTGCAGCTATGTTTACCAATATTATTGGTAGTATGTTATATATATATTATAACCATTGTTCAATTGTTTTATTAGACAAATGCGTATATACAGCCTTCAAAAAGTATACACTGCCTTCCAAATCTTTGTGTCTTCAAAAACGGAGCCATCAGTTAAACCACTCCATGAAGCCAGCAACAAGTTAGAGTTTCAGAGTTAAATGGCTGTTTTATAGTCAACAATATCCGAGTATATAGTAAGCCATTTCAGAGGAGTAACAAAAATAAAAACTTCCTAATGGGGAATGCTAAAAAATGTAAATAATACAGCAAACAAGTTGAAAAAGATTTCTTGTTCAGATGAGATATACTTGAAACTTTTACTAGCCGGAATGCAAAGTGCTACTTTTGGCACAAACACAGCACGCCACTCACATGGCGGCCGAATCCTGTTATGATTCACATCAGCAAGGACTGGCAAAAATACACCTCAGAACCGAATAAAGAGTGAAGGCTACATTACAATAAAAATGAATTTCCTTTAATGGCCTAGCCTGACTTGAAAATCTATGACAAGACAAGAGAACTAAATAAAGTTCATGCTGCTGAATTGACTCGGGATTAAATATTGATAAAATCAGTATATTTCACCAATGGAAATGTTTTGAGCACTCAAGTTTTTAATAAAAATACTTAATTTAAAAAATGTTTTCACATGATTTGTAATTAAATACATTTGGGCATCTTTGGAAGGTGTGAATTATTTTGCCAAGCACTATATATGCACTACATGGCCAAAAGTACATGAACACCCCTTTAAAAATGACTGGATTCTGCAATTTCAGCCACACCTACTGCTGACAAGTGTATAAAATCTAGCACACGGCCAAGAAATCTCCATAGACAAATGTTGGCTATAGAGTGGCCCGTACTGGAGAGCTCAGTGACTCAATGTGGCTCCGTCAAAGGAGGCCACTTTTCCAACAAGTCAGTTCTTAAAATTTCTGCCCTGCTAGAGCTGCCCCAGTCAACTGTAATTGCTGTTTTTATGAAGTGGAAACGTCTAGGAGGAACAACAGCTCAGCCATGAAGTGGTAGGCCTCACAAGCTCACAGAATGGGACTGCCGAGTGCTGAAGCATGTCTGCCTTCAATTGTAACACTCACTATCGAGTACCGACTGCCTCTAGATGCAACGTCAGCACAAGAACAGAAATGGGTTTCCATGGCTTCATGAAATGGATTTCCATAGCCAAGCAGCCGTACACAAGCCTAAGATCACCATGCGCAATGCCAAGTGTTGGCAGGAGTGATTTAATGCTTGCCATTATTGGACTCTGGAAATGCGTTCTCTGGAGTGATGAATCACCCTTCACCATCCGGCAGTCTGACGGACAAATATGGGTTAGGCAGATGCCAGGAGAACATTACCTGCCCAAATGCATAGTGTCAACTGTAAGGTTTGGTGTAGGAGGAATGGGGATATTTTTCATGATTCAGCTAGGCCCCATACTCCCAGTGAAGAGAAATCCCCCCTCCCCTGACATAGGAGAGACAAGATCAAATCCAGAGAGGGGTATCATCTCCAGTGTTGTCCTGGCAGCAAGAACCAAGAATGAACCTCCTACAAAGAACCTCAATGGTTGGTTTATTCTGTATGTGTCTACTATTATGTTCATTTCCAGGAGTTCTCTCGACTGCCTCTGAGGTTGGGGAATAATTATCCTATTTTCCCACACTGGCAATGGGGTTTCTGGTTTTGGGATTCCCTCTGGAAAATGCAGACTTTGTGAAAAATTCTGTTTGTAAAAATAAAATTTGATTGATTGATTAACGCTAGCGAATACAATGATATTCTAAGACTATTCTGTGCTCCCAACTTTGTGGTAAAAGATTTGTGAAGATTACTGTTTCAGCGTGACAATGCCCCCCGAGCGAGGTCCATACAGAAATGGTTTTTCGAGACGGGACATGACTGGTCAGCACAGAGCCCTAACCACAATCCCATTTAACACCTTGGGGATGAATTGGAACACTGACTGCGACTCAGGCCTTATCAGCCAATATTAGTGGCTAACCCCATTATTGCTTTTGTGGCGGAATAGAAGCAAGACCCCACAGCAATCTAGTGAGAAGCCCTCTCCAGAAAAGTGGAGGCTGTTATAGCAGAAAAAGGGGGGGGGGGGTCCATATTAATGCACACACACACACACACACACACATCAGCATAACATCAGTACTACCTGCCTAATTTTGTGTAGGTCCCCCTTTTACTGCCAAAACAACCCTAGGAGGAGGCATGTACTCCACTAGACCTCTGAAGGTGTGCTGTGGTATCTGGCACCAAGACGTTAGCAGCAGATCCTGTAAGTTGCAAGGATGCTAGATTGGATTGCGATCTGGGGAATTTGGAGGCCAAGTCAACACCTTGAACTTGTTGTGTTCCTCAAAACAATCCTACTGAACCATTTTTGCTTTTTGGCAGGGCGCATTATTCTTGCTGAAAGAGGCCAATTCCATCAGGGAATACCGTTGCCATGAAAGGGTGTACATGGTCTGCAACAATGCTTAGGTAGGAGGTATGTGTCAAAGTAACATCCACATGAATAGCAGGACCCAAGGTTTCCCAGCAGAACATTGCCCAAAGCATCACACTGCCTCCGCCGGCTGGCCTGCTTCCTGGGGCCATCTGTTCTCCAGGTAAGCGATGCACACGCACCAGGCCATCCACGTGATGTAAAAGAAAGCGTGATTCATCAGACCAGGCCACCGTCTTACATTGCTCCGTGGTCCAGTTCTGATGCCCATTTTAGCCGCTTTTGGCAGTGGCCATGGGTCAGCATGGGCATCCTGACTGGTCTGCAGCTACGCAGCCCAATTCACAACAAACTGTGATGCACTGTGTGTTCTGACACCCTTCTATCAGAATCAGCATTAACTTTTTCAGCAAGCTGAGCTACAGTAGCTCGTCTGTTGGATTGGACCACACGGGCCAGCCTTCGCTCCCCACGTGCATCAATGAGCCGCGGCTGCCCATGACCCTGTTGCCGGTTCACCGCTTTTCCTTCCTTGGACCACTTTTGATAGGTACTGACCACTGCAGACTGGGAACACCCCACAAGAGCAGCAGTTTTGCTCTGACCCAGTCATCTAGCCATCACAAGCCCTTGTCAAAGTCACTCAGATACTTACGCTTGCTCATTTTTCCCGCTTCTAACACATCAACTTTGAGGACAAAATGTTCACTTGCTGTCTAATATACAGTGCCGTGAAAAAGTATTTGCCTCCTTCCTGATTTCTTAGTTTTTTGCGTATCTGTCACACTTAAATGTTGCAGATCAAACAAAATTTAATATTAGACAAAGATAACCTGAGGAAATAAAAAAATGCAGTTTTTAAATGATGATTTTATTTATTAAGATAAAAAAGCTATCCAAACCTACCAGGCCCTATGTGAAAAAGTAATTGCCCCCTAAACCTAATAACTGGTTGTGCCACCCTTGGCGGCAACAACTGGAATCAAGCATTTGTGATAACTGGTCATGAGTCTTTCACATCGCTGTGGAGGAATTTTGGCCCACTCTTCTTTGCAGAATTGTGTTAATTCAGCCACATTGGAGGGTTTTCGAGCAAGAACGGCCTGTTTAAGGTCATGCCACAGCAATTCAATCGGATTTAAGTCCGTACTTTGACTAGGCCACTCCAAAAACGTTATTTTTGAGGTGTTTGAGGTGGAATTGCTGGTGTGTTTCAGATCATTGTCCTGCTGCATAACCCAAGTGCCTTTGAGCTTGAGGTCACAAACTGATGGCTGGACATTCTCCTTCAGGATTTTCTGGTAGAGAGCAGAATTCATGGTTTCATGAATTACAGCAAGTCGTCCAGGTCCTAAAGCTGCAAAGCAGCTCCAGACCATCACACTACCACCACCATGTTTGACTGTTGGTAGGTATGATGTTCTTTTTATGAAATGTTGTGTTAGTGTTACGCTAGATGTAACATGACTCACACCTTCCAAAAAGTTCAACTTTTTTCTCGTCAGTCCACAGAATATTTGCCCAAAAGTCTTGGGGATCATCAAGATGTTTTTTGTGTTCTTTTTGGTCAGCAGTGGCTTTCGCCTTTGAACTCTCCCATGGATCCCATTTTTGTCCAGTCTCTTTCTTATGGTTGAATCATGAACACTGACCTTAGCTGAGGCAAGTGAGGCCTGCATTTCTTTAGATGTTGTTCTGGGTTCTTTTATGACCTCCTGGATGAGTCCTCGATGTGCTCTTAGAGTAATTTTGATAGGTCAGCCACTCCTGGGAAGGTTCACCACTGTTCAAAGTTTTCTCCATTTGTGGATAATGGCTCTCACCATGGTTCGTTGGAGTCCCGAAGCCTAAGAAATGGCTTTGTAACCCTTTCCAGACTGATACATGTCAATGACTTTGTTTCTCATCTGTTCTTGAATTTCTTTAGATCGAGGCATGATGTGCTGCTTTTTGAGATCTTTTAGTCTACTTCACTTTGTCAGACAGGTTATATTTAAGCCTGGGTGCGGCTAGTGAAATTGAACAAAATTTTCCAAAAAATTTATTAATCACAGTTCATTCATGATTTAACAAGGGGGGGCAATTACTTTTTCACATGGGGCCAGGTAGGATTGGATTGCTTTTTTCCCTTAATAAATTAAATCATCATTTAAAAACTGCACTTTGTATTTCCTTGGGTTATCTTTGTCTAACATAATAATTAGTTTGATGATCTGCCACATTTAAGTGCAACAAATATGCAAGAAGCTAAGAAATCAGGAAGGGGCAAATACTTTTTCACGGCACTGTATCCCACCCACAGAAGCAAGGCAGACAGCCAAAGTCGGTAGTACTGTGGCAAATTCTCTAAGATGCTCGGAACAATCTACCAGCCGATTGTCTAATAAAACTGCATAACAGGGGACCTAAGAGAACTGATGCGGTAAAGGTAAAGGGTGGTTACAACAAATATTCCCTCCCATTCTTTTTTTTTTTTTGGTCTGTTTAAAAAAAAAAATTGTTAATTGTTTATGGTAATTATATTATATTTAGAAACTTTGCATTTCATTATTTTTGAAAGCATCTTCACTTTACAGAAATTTATGCCTAAGAAATGTGCCTAAGACTTTTGCACAGTACTGGTTGCAGCAGCGCAGACTTAAATTGAACTGAACTAAGTAAGACTCAGTTGCCTACCTTCTGTGGGTCTGCTGTAGTACTTCCCGAAGGCAGTGTCCTTGAGAATGTTGGGATAGAGGTAGAGCAGAGGGTTCTCTGGGATGTTCTCAGCGGCCATGACCTTGTAGTTACGGAGGATGTCAGGGAAGGAGACGGCTGAAAGCTCCCTCTTAGTGTAGGGCTCCACTGCGTGGAACTGGGGTTCATCTGTGCACAAAAATCGTGAGGTTTTTCCCATTCAAATACAAAATATCACTGATGGATTATTTCCCTAAGAACCCAGAAATATCAGCAGATATGCCAAATCTCGTGAGAGCATGGCCGACGTTATATGCCGATGATCTTAAAGCAGTATGGCACTTAGTTCTTAGTACTTAGTACTAGTAGTATCTTCCCTGTTTCGATGTTCCATGGCCATTTATACTTTTGCTCAGATGTCGCTGTGTTGTTAGGGAAATGACCCATTATTAATGGTTAATATTTCTATATTAGGGAACGATGGAATTGACAATAACCTAAAAATTCACGGCTGAAGTTGAAATGTGTCTTTAGCACAAACTGCTGATGAAGCTTGCACATGTGTAAAGTAAATATTTGCATGGCAGTTCATGATAGTTTGTGGGTTATCATACCACCCCATTAGCCTCAAGTGAACTGCATGTCCCCTCTCCAGTCAGCAGACATGCAGTTGCCCCTCCCACTGGAGACCTCCTCACCATTCTGTGAACGTTCCACCCAGGTGAAGGTGATGGCTCCTTCTCGACTACTCTCACTGAAGCGAAGTAGGAAGGTCCCTGGTTTCTTGTCCTTTAGCAGGGCCCGCTCACGCTCTTTACTCACAAAGCCCATGATGCAGCTACAGCCAGAGAGAGAAAGACAATGATATAGAGGCTAATAACAAGGTTATACGAACTTTAACACATTCTCCCAGATTCCTCATGTTTTAGTGTCTATATACTACAGGAATAACATCAGACAGAGAAAACAGTTCTTCCTTAAATATTACTGGTGAACAATGCTGCCCTCTATGACAATGGGTTATTTCACTCAAGAAAACAGAATGATCTGAAAAGATATTCCAAATGCCAAGAGCACATGTTTCATGACCACCACTCTATACAACTAGCAAGAGTCATCAAGTGAATGCATTATTCCGTTTTTTTATTCAGAATTTTTTAAGCATCTTCCCTTGTTGCCTTTTTTGTGCACTGTAGAGAATTTCTCCTGTACTAGTATGAGTGTTCGTGTGTCATTGCAATCTTTTTTGTTTAAAAAAATAAAATAAAGGTCTGGTAGTCTGATATTGTGTTGTGTTTCCTAGCTAACCCAATCACGGTCTAATCAGTTCACCGATACTCTGTCACAGATCTAGCATTCGCTCCATTAAGCACAAGCCTTTTCCTTTCTCGTATGTTTCAAAAAGTTTTCTATGTTTTCTCTGTCACAGATCTAGCATTTGCTCCATTAAGCACAAGCCTTTTCCTTTCTCGTATGTTTCAAAAAGTTTTCTATGTTTTCTCTGTCACAGATCTAGCATTTGCTCCATTAAGCACAAGCCTTTTCCTTTCTCGTATGTTTCAAAAAGTTTTCTATGTTTTCTCTGTCACAGATATAGCATTTGCTCCATTAAGCACAAGCCTTTTCCTTTCTCGTATGTTTCAAAAAGTTTTCTATGTTTGGCTTGTTTTCTTTTGTGTATGTGTATTGGTTTCTCTTCTTAGGAAAGCATTTATCAGTAGTCGTGGAAAAAACTGCATCACTGATATCCTGATTAGTCTCTGACTGGAGCAAATTGCATTTTAGTTGTGCGCAGAGCTCTGCCATGGCTTAATTCACTACTAAGCTTTTCAAAAAGCTGGTTTTTGGTGAGCTGCAGCGTATTCTATCACCAGCTTTGTACCTAACCAGAGGGACTGCACACCAGATCTGGACGCTGAGAAAGGGAAACTAAGATCAGTACAGCACCCACATATACACTGGTAGCGTGACCTTGCTCCTGCTTCTACATTCTCTAGAATACCTAGTTATTGCTATAGTTTTATGCTCCGTTCCTTGTTGAATTTCAAACTCTCTGAAATTTATATTCTTATCGTTTCTTTTCCAATGTCTCCAATCTTTTAAAATATAAATTAATTCCCTAATAACTGATTCAGATCATTTCCAGCCCCAAAGGGGCTGTTCTGTATAAGCAAGATATTGAACGAAAGTTGCAGCTGCTGAACAACCACATAATTCACTTAATGAAATGAAACATGTCAACTTTAACATCTTCCCCCTGGATCTTGGTAACTTCTCTAGGTAACTTACCCATCATTCCACAGCGGCAGTAGATGTCTCTTGATGAGCTCTAGGATCCCCTCGATCCACAGCCAAAAGGGGAGATTTTTCTCATTGATGTTCTCCTTGGGCAAAGGCAAACTCACTACAATCACTGTTGCCACATAGGCATCACAAACCATGTGGTATAAAGGTACCATTAAAAATAAAGCGTTTATTTTGTCATTTACCTAATTTGACTAATTTGAACTGAATTCAGCTTACGTTTAAACAGCAGGAATGAGTGCTTCAAAATTTTTCCCACCTTTTGTAGTTTTACAGTGTCATGGAATTTTAAGTGGAAGTGTTTTGAACTCAAATAATAATAGTGCTAATTTTAAAAACAAACTGTTTATAATTGTTCATCAATAAAAAAAGATGGTGGCGCACCTTACAGAATTTCAACCAGGGAATGAGACCTTCAGGGTTCCCAGCTGCTTCACGACCTGTGTGTTTAGAACAAGCTATTAAATCTACTCCAGGACTAGGAACTTTCTCTCGCCAATTTACCTGAACAGAACATGCACCATACAGATTGTTAAAGGATGCATTACTAACATACATAAAAAGCTTTAGTACATCAATGTTCTGAACACAAAGAAAAATACAACCATGGCTTCTTGCTAAAGTAATATATCCAACTGTAAGAAACTCAGACTCACCCAGAAGCTTGTCTCCCAACATACTGAGCTGCTCGGCATTCAGCCCCCGTTTGGTGACGGAGGAAAACTGCCAGCTCAGCACCTCAGACAGCTGGCTCCAACAAGCCTGTGGTGGGCTCAGGAAGAACGACAGATTCTGTCCAAAACAGAAATAAGGAAAGAGTGACATAAGAAGAGCAGAACACGTAATTAAAATGACTTGATGACTGTTTCCGTCAATAGTTATGAAAACACCTGTTGGACAGCGGGGGTGGGGCCTTACCTTGGGCTCACTGCTCAGCATGTTGTACCAGAGGATGGAGGCCCAGCCGCTAGGCAGCTGGCTCACATTGGAAATTACCACAAGGGGTAGGGAGGTTGTCTAGGAGCAAGGATAGAGGGGACATATACAGACATAGTTATAAATCAATTTTTACAAATAGAATTTGCTGCAAATTGCTGAACAGAACAGATTCCAGAGGGAATCAAAAAAAGCCGAGTGTGATAGCCAACAGTGCACTTCAGGTGGTTTAATATTGATTCTTTGTTTTGGCTGCCAGAAATAGACTGGAGACGACAGCCCTCTTCTGATTGGCCACATCTTATCTCGTTCATGCCCGTTTTTAAACGTACAATTATTGTCTAACTGCCTCTTACCTCCAGGTCAATGACAATTCCTGGTTGACAGAGTTGTGACTCGAAGCTGATAGAGTGCAACTCTTCTGTCACAATGAGCGGGCCCTGAAATGACAGCACCAAACAGATTAGATAATGGAGACAACACAGCCTAGCATCCTGTATTTTTTTCGGCCTAATTTACCCACCTCATTTGTCCTGCTGGTAGCTTTCTGTTCTTTGAATTGCTTTGTAGAGAAAAGAGAAATATGTTAAATACAGAAATGTGAAAGCAAAAAGTGCCAACATCTTTCTAAAGGCGAGATCCAACTCGTCATCTGTTCTTTTCGTAAGCTTCCTAAATGGTTACTATGTAGCATTGTCCAATCATTAAGTCCGTACCAAATGGCGGAACTCCGCAGCCAAGCTCCCATTGGACTCTTCCATATTCATGACTTTTGTGCTGGTCCCCAAGATATTGAACTTCCGAAAACTGAAACAGATTATCAGCATGACAAACAGGCCACATACGCATTTCCATTCAACGGGTTCTCAAATATGACCTTACCCTTTCAATGTGTTCTTCTCAGTGACATCCCTGAAAAACAGAACAAACCATATTTGTGAACAGCTTTCGAGGATTGGCTTTTGCAAAGTCAAATTCTCCATGAGATTACCACATTTATGCCTTGCACGCAATTACTTTGAAATTCACTTACTTGTCAAAAGATGCTTTGACCCTAAGCTGATAATTAAACTCCTGTAGTTTAACCAGAAATCTAGGAAAGAAAAGAAATTGTATCATGAAAATGGTTTAAGTCTCTGGTACATCACCCTTGGACAAAAAACACAAATCTTTTTAAAATACCTCTTTACCTTGAACATTTCCTTCCAATTCTCCCAATAAAAAAGTAATTAGACCCTACCTGAGTTTGACAGTGAACTGCACTCCAGTCTTCACCACCAGAGGTCTCTGTGGGTGAGTGGGCATACAAGGCTGTCTCTCCACCACAAGTGAGCTGAGACACACAAAGGTATCAGCCAGCCTGAATCACCTCAATGACCATCATGATTAACAGCCTCATCACCCAATTTTTCACCAAAGGATTTCTCAGTTGTATATGTGAATGTAGGATGCCTAACTGGTGTCTTCTATTTGGCAAGATAAGCCGTGGTAATTTTTATCTAAATTTGGAATTGCCCTGTTGATTGCAACCCACCCAAGCTTGGTCGGACCTCTGCAAATTTTGCACCTTTTAAAAAACATTTTCTAACTTCAAACAAATTCCCATGGCAAAACTAAAGCGGCTACATCAAGAATATAAAAAATTTCTTAAAACATAAAAAATGCTAAATAATAGCTTAGTTCTTTCACATGTAAAACCCAGAAGAAAATGGGGGAGAACAGATTCAAGAAAGCAGATATGTGATCAGAAGTTCCTCTTACTTGCTGATAAGGGTTCGAAACAGTGAGAGAACTCGTTCTTCCAGGAAGTTCTTATTTTGTGTGATGGAGTCTTTCTCGTAGGTATATTTCTGTTCCAGCTCCTGCAGCTTCTTCAGCTGCTGCCGCACCTGCTGCAGGCTCTCGGCCACTGCAGTAAACCTGTGTGACAAGGGGGACCATCTTTTAGTGCCTGTAGATGTCCACATTTGCTTACTTGTGCCACAAGCCGGTATAAGAAGACAACAAAGGCTTTGTAACAAATTAGAGTCCAAGGGCAGCAACAGAAAATCAGAGCAAACCGAAACAGATGCAGACCAAGGAGAAGGTGGCTCTGAAGAAAGGGTGAAACAATGCCATCTGAGAGGCATTACCAGGTCTGCAGCTGGTCCAGACAGGCATTGGGTGGCCCTCCGATGCAGGCGATCTGTTGCCGCCGCTTCCACTCCGGCAGTTCCTCTGAAATCAGTGTGTACTCAATCTGTTCTGTCATGTTGAGTGTGTCCCCCATCTGCCGTACCACTTCCTGTCAGAGCATGTGACAAGAGCAAGTCTTAAAAACCATTACAGGACAGGGTACACGCCACGTGGAATCCACATACTCATCATATACAGCACACAAAGGGTTAATTTAATTTTGAGCAAAAAATGATCCAATCATGATCCAATCATCAAAATAATTGCTCATTTCAACAATTCTGCAGACAGACTTAAAATTTTAAACATGAAACACCAGTCTGGCACCAGTTTTTTGTGCTGTAACCATGATTCCAAAAACTGTTACAGCTATTTTTTACTGAAGCGGGAGTGCTGCAGAGAATCTGATTCAATTTCTGCCAAGATCAGTAGGGGTCAGGTAAAAATTTGAAATCATAAAGATCAAGGTCACGGGTCAAGTTTGAAAAAGAAAAAAAAACACATTCTAACTTCCAACAATACAAAAAAACTCCTAGAGCCCTTTTGATGTTATCTAATCCGTCTCTTACATCTCTCTTCACAATCAGTTTCAAGAACATCTCTCGGATCAGCATTTCCTCATGTTGAATCTCTTTCTGGGTCGTCCCATTGGCCTCATGTTCTGCAGAGGGAAATAGTGGAAAATTACTTTTTAAATCACCCATTCTGTTGAGAGTTCCAAGGTCATTTAAGATAAACTTGCTATGTCATAAGCATTGGTCACTTAAGCATTGTGTTCTAATTCTTGCATAAGAAAAACATATGGTTTGTATTTCATAGTGACATTCAGTACTTATTGAAAATGGAATAATTCCTCACAAGTCGTTGCTACACTATTGCACAGTTCTCGTAACACATGGTGATAACGTTGCCTACCTAACTGGAAACAAGAAGCAGGCTTGTCACGTTTTGAAACCATAGCTCTTATTCCTACCAGTACCTCCATTAATTCAGTAAAGGACAGCTTGACCAACAGCACGGCTCGTATACACAATTTTGCATTGTTACCTGGAGGCAATATATCATTAATAAGTCCAAGATATTACCTCTACTTTGCAGGGTTTTGTACTTAAAGTCATGCTCGTCTTTCAGGTCCTCCAGTGATTTGATCTTTTGCTCGGTTTCCTTCAGACATAAATAAAAACATAAATGTACTGCACCAGTAAATTAACAGAAAGAATAAATATTTTTTAAAGTTATCTCACGTATATTAATTTATGGAAAATACTTTTTAATATCTGGAACAAGGTAAGTGTAGTTTTCAATGCATACGAGGCCACTAGCAAAGCTGAGGCTTAGTAAATCAAGTGGGTGACTGGATCCTACCTGAACTTTGTTCTTAATTTCTTTAACTTTATTATCAAGTTCCTTCTGTTTCTCCACCAACATGTTGCTCTGAGTGTTCCCCAGGTTCTCCTGAAAGGAAGACAGTGACACACTATGAAGAAATAGGCAAACTATGGAACATTATTTGATGCTTCAAAGTTGTCCCACGACCTTATTTAGGAATGAATTACAATTAAATAAAACATTATTTAACAAACTAGCCCAAGATTTGTTCATACAATGTGGAAAATCTAGTCTTAGTGACTTTTTGTAAAGTCTACAAACAATGCAAATGAAGCACCTCAGATTTTTTGGCTGAAGCCAAGATCTTCTGCTCCTCCTTCAGACAGCTGCAGATAATCATAGCCATGTGCAGGGGATCCTCCTGAAAGTTGTCCTGTAGAAATATCCCAGAAGCTCAACCTCAGATCTTTCACCGTCACACACATGTATAACATATTACTCTACTTGGCATGTGGTTTCCTGGTATCTGTACAAATGACCAATAATAAAAAGCTAGAAAAAAAATGTATTTGCAACATCTAACTTTTTTTTTTTAGGGGTGTGGTCTCTTTTCTCTGTAGAGCTGGTGGTTAAGGTAAGCTGAGACAGAGAAACTGCTAGAACTGCAGCAGGCAGGGATGGGCACTCAGGACTCCATCACCCCCCACTTCTCTTAAGGTATTACCTGCAGATTGCGTTTGATCTTTCGGATGTTGTGCTGCAGCAGGAAGTTGTTCTCCAGAGCAAAGCGGCTGTACTGGTCATCCAGCTGGGCCAGGAGGTCATGGAATCGCACTGTTGCCAGAGAGACGTTGGTGGCTACAAGTTCCCTGCAGAAGTTGAGTTACTTTTTGAAACTTTTCAATGTACAGCATCTCTCCTGCACAATAATAATTTTTAAATTACATTTTTCAATTGGAATGGTAATTTCTGACATTTGAGAACGCCACACAAAAGACATAAGTTTGTCAGGATAACAAAGCGAAATTGTGTCCAAAGTGAATTTTCTGAAATATGTGACAGATTTCTTTGCCACTTGCTAGGAAAAATATACTACCCACCTTAAGCAATAGAAAAAGCAAGACTTAAAAAAAAAAAAAAATTTTAATTTGTTTTTATTTTGGTAGACACAAAGCACTCTTAGCTGTCCAGCAATGGGCAGCCTTGTTCAAACACTGCCTACCAGTCATGGTTCTCGATCCACTGACTGAGATACTGGCGGATCTCCATTGGAAAGGTGTCATCATAGAGCTGGTCAACCTGCTCCAGGTACTTGGAATCCAGCTGCTGCAGCCGGTACCACTGGGCCATCTTCATGACAGGCGAACACACAGGCAGAAACGCAACACACACAAGTTGATAATTAGTATAGTTCCTTCACAGACTCTCTTATACAGTCACATAGTATAAAACACACTATATACACACTTACAACAATATTTGTTAATATTCTTTGAATAGTTGAATAAGCCAGCCGTTATTTCAAACACAGTAGTTTAGGAATAGTACCAGTCTCAATAGTACAACTGCAGTATCATTTTTGGGCTTAAATCTGCATTCATTTCATTACATATCCAATGCCTCAGCTGTTACATTCATTACCTGCTGCTAGAAGTCTCAGGAAAATTCTGGTACCCAAGCTCATTACAAAGTTGTGATGACGTACTTAAGCAGAAATTAAAACTGTATTTATCTATTTTTTATTTTTATAATTTTTATAAGGCCAGTAAGGTTGTTTAACCTTTTATTAACATTAATTAAGGTCAACCCAGAACATGCAGCACAAAGCTGTGAAAAACTATCTCTGACAACTGGCTTGGCAAAACATTAGAATTACATTAGAACATTAGAACACATTTTCAGATATATTCTGTTAAATTCAACAATGGTTGTAGAGCTGATAAAAAGAGAAAATCTATGTTCATTGGAAAATAAAATATCACAAATTCTGTCACCTGCACTACAAGAAACATCCATTTCATAAGGTGAGCCCTAATCTCAGAATTGTACTCTTAGGTATATAGATGTAGCTGTACATGGATAACTGTACATTGATAAGTTGCATGCAGGTTCAGTTCAGACTGGAGAACAGAGAATAAGTTGAAGAGAACTGTTCAAACAAAGCTGAGCAAATCTGAAACATTGCTGGCTTGCTAATGTTAATTGTTTCTATTGCTATTGCCTCAATCATCTAACCATTTGTATGTACACATTCTGAAAAATGCTGTTTGGTATTAACTTCAATGTTAAGCTTTTGTTATATCTTAAGAGAAATTTATTACTTTAATAATAATAATAATAATAATAAATCATCATCCTCATATTAGTATCGGAAATAATATTAGCATAATATTCAAGCCTCAGTCACTGTCTAAAATTTTACCAGAAATTAGAAATGCTAAATAGCCTCTTGCACTACTACATTAAGAAAATATTTACAAAACATAAAAAATTAACCCTATCAAAATTAGTTAATGGTTTCTGTGGTCTGCTGTGCTCTTATCACATGAACACAAATAGCAAATTGATAGCATGAAATCATCTTCACTCTTATTCTCACTCTATCATACAACATCCTAGCATGCACCATAATGTTTTACTAAAAAAAAAAAAAAAAATTTTTTACTAGCTTCTTCATTAAATCTGATAATTTAATTAGTGTATGTATGACTTTGATTTTTAAAAAGTGACAGTGCCAGGTTTTCATAATGCCAAAACGTCCATTGTATTAGAAAAAATGACGCTGTCCCTTTAAAAGATATTTCACTCTCTTTACGTGTACTATTATTGAATACAAATGATTTATACGTTATTTTCAATATCAGAAATGTACACATTAAACTACAATTTACAATTTCTAATTAATCAAAAAATAACCTGTTACTTTAGCGTAACGTAATGCAGATATAAATTGGTTGCTTAATGGTTATGCCTCAACTTTTTAAAGAAAAAACACGAATATAACTAGCTAAAGCATTTCATTAGGCAGGCCAGCTGGCAAGTAACGAACTTGAATTACCCATACCTTTAAAAGTAAGACGTATTGTAAATCAAATAATATTCCTCCCGTTGATTCCCCGGTAAGTACACTCAGACTTCAGCACCACTTTATGATTCTGAAACTAAACATAGTGTGTACAGTAATGTATTGCACCGAAAAATCAGCTGCTCTCATTTATAAAACTGACACATTTATTCTCCAATCATAACTCGCTGTTTTACAACATCTTTATCCTTACCAGTCCTTGCGCAGCAACTGAAACCCAATCAATGAGGGGATGGCGCTGATAAGCCAACCCTTTTTAGGTACTGCGCGGCCATTCTGTGAATTCAGTTCCCTCCCTTTTTTGTTTTCAAACTAGAAACAGAAACTTTTAGATTTGCGAATAGAAACTTAACCTATTCTTAGTAATGCATTGTCAAATAAATCAATAGATTTCTGTCAAATTCTGATGGCTACCGGGGTGGTCGTTCATCGCGAAGCTGCTGACTGTAATATGAATGCTTGTTAATTTTAAAAGCTTATACAAAAACCAAACGTGACTAATAAATAATAAAACGCCAAAGGGATACACATACTAATACGCCTGCTGTGTTAATACTTGATCCGTCTTAATTCAAATATGAACTGCTGAACAAAGGTTTTGCTTATCGGCTGGTGGGTGGGTGGAGGCGTGAGCAACTGGTGGAAGAGCGCAGCGTAAACCACGAGATTTCCGAGAAATCACGTTAATAGTAGGTTGGCTGCATTGAAAGTGATCGAAGAAGCGAAACTTCAACTTTACGCAATTCCTAGTGGTTGATTTCCATCATTACTTAATTTGAAAAGTTTTAACCTGCTGCATTTTAAAAAGAATATAGCAAATTAAAGTTTATTGGCTATTATTTGTTAGTTGGAAATTATACTACCAACTACGTACTCACTCCTAAAATCATAGGAGAAAAACAGTCTTATACGGTTGTTTTTATTTATTCATTTTTATTTCCCTTCAATCTCCATCTCGAATAACTCCAATTCAAGACAACCTTTGGGAAATCACTCATAGTACATATTTAGATCATATTGTAGCGGGGATGGCTAGGAGCGCTTTCCCTGCCAATGGGCTAAAGCCATCCCCGCGGGGGCTGCTGGGAAGCCTGGCTCCCGGGACTTAAATGACTGTAAATA
>JAOVYW010000031.1:1530097-1544675 GCA_025775045.1 Hiodon tergisus
TTGCACTGCCAGTTCTGCCTTTGTCAAGGCGGTCATAAGCGCATGTGCGAAATAAAGAGCATTGATTCCTGTTAAACGGTGTCGGTCTCGTGCTTGAATCCACGCAGAGTAGTAGCACTCCGAAAAACGCTACAATATCAATATGTTTATATTTAAGATACTGTTGCCTACACTCAGAAAAAACACAGGTGAAGTTTCTCAGTTATTTGCAAAAAGCGTATATATTTTGTATATGTTACAAAATCATTAAACGTGTTAGTGGAGTATATGCTAATAATCAAAACAATTATAAGACATTAACATTATGTGCATTTAAAACCAAATGAGATGAGGATAAATTCCTTACAAAAGTTGTACTTGTTACAGCTTGAGATGCCACATCGTGCAATATAATTCAAGGAACCCCATAGGATTTATTTCATTGCAGATGTATGCACAAAAGGACACCTTGCTGGCACTGGGCCAGGATGTAAAAAAATTGTTATTTAAAACACTATTCTCTCACACTTCAATGAAATATGCCCACAAAACATATGGACCTGTCAGTTTTGTCAGGGCGCAAGCATATTTCACAGAACAGTGCTGCAGCTACAAAAGCTCTTTAATATGTTTTCTGGGATGGGAGGATCATTTTGAGGCTCCAGTGGTTCACATTTCGGTTTATTAAAAAATTTTGAGACTAAATTAAATGTGACTTTTATTCAAACATTTTAACACGTGCATTTTGTGTTGAATTATTTGGTAAGACTTCACATGAAAGAGGGAGGACAATTGATTTTATTGGCAAGCATGCACTCATGACAGGCTGTGCTGAGAGAACAACCCCCTTCAAATCCTGCGTGCATTACAATGGAGGTGGCATGGCAGGTTTTTTTTTTTTTTTACTTTCTTTAACAGTAAATTGTTCAACAATCAATCATATGGCAAAATTAATTTAAAAAGCAATGGCAGCACTTCACCACACACGCCAAAGTATGGCACATTTGCAACAGTTGTAATCACATTAATGGACTAGATAGATTTGATATAATATTGAAAGATTTAATATTGTAGCAACCTGGGGGAATTTGAGGTAGTGGGAGGGGCTACCCCATGTTCTGGGGTGACTTTCTGTTACCACTGGCATGCTTTTTGGGGGTCAGGCCTGGGACATGTTGTATTTTTCTGTATGTAAAGCATCTTTGTGACATGGAAACATGTGAAAAGCACTTTATAAAAATAAATTGATTGATTGATTCACATATACTCACACTGCAGCTGGGGGAAGGTCTCTGTGCACAATGAAATACATGAGAAAAAGTCATGGACAATACTACAAAAGGCATACCCAGGTGAGTCCTATCTCAATCCCAGACAAACTCATTTTAAAAACCAGACTGTCTTATTCTTGGACCCTAAGTTAAACATAACCTGTATTTTTTTAACAGGTTTAATTAATGTGAAACTAATCGGAATATTAAAAAATTAAATAAAAAAAATTTGCCAGATAATTACTGAGTAGAATCTCCTGTTTTAAGAGATGTTTATGTTTATGTTGGCTGGAACTCTAATATAAATGAAATGTTTTAAGCCCTGATTTAACACTATGTTCCCTACTTTGTCAAGAACAGTTTTCACCTTCCATTGATAGGAAATGTCTTGACGTTTAAACAATAATCTAAGAGAATATTTTAGAAGACTGAGTACGAAATTTATTATGATAGCATTAACTAACTACAGATAAAAACAAACACACATCAGAGTTGAAGTATTCAACATCTGGGGCTGAATCGCTAATGTTAGCGGGTGCACTCGTACCTGACCTTGATGCTGGACATGCAGGGCTGTGTCTCCACAACAAAAGAGCTGCGGAAACAACACACAAAACCATATTAAATCATGTAAGCAATCATAGATGCATCATTAACATCCTCATACTGCACACAACCCTCTCCTTATAATTGCATCACTTTAGATTTTGAAACGGTATCCTGAAAACATCAGATAACTCGCACTACTTTTTAAACTTTTCCGTAATCACAATCCAAAATCACATGTCACATTAATGACTCACCATATTCATTTATATCTCTGATTAAACAGGAACAGAATAAGGCAGAAATATTAATATTAATCAAAATATTTTTCAAAATAACCTGTAACCCTGTAGCCAGCCACTAATATCTAATATCTTACCTCCTTTTGCACTTTACAAGCTTTCATTGCACTTCCAAAAATCTAAATTCTAATCTACATTTCTTTTTGTTTTACCTTATTTTTATTTAAAATATCAGGAATGAATGGACTTGATTGGCTCAAGGGATATATTTTGATTACTATTTAATCGTGGATACTGAGATGTTGACTGTGAAAAACACTGTGTTTTAATTAATGTAAAATACTACAGAGCCATTCCAAGTACTTTTTAATGAAGTGAGAAATTAGGTCGTCGACCTGGCGTTCCAGCTGGTGCATCTGCTGCGGGATAGGCTCACTTTGGTAAGTCACCTTCAGGGCCAGCTGCCCCAGCTTTCCAAGTTGCTTCTTGAACTAAAACAGACTTTGTGCTGTCACAGTGAACCTGGAAGCACTGGTGGACTCGGGGGGCGATCGCCCCCCTGGTGCCCCCATGTTAGAAAAAAACGCTGCAAAAGTGCCCTCTTTGATGCCTCGAAGGTAGATAAAACATGATAAAGTGCCCTCTAGAGTGCTCTTCCAGTGGAGAAAATATGATGCCCACTAGGGTTCCCCTATGTGTGAGGAAATATGGTAAAGTGCCCTCCAAGGTGCCCCTATGTGCAAAGAAATGTGATGAAGTATCCTAGTGGGTTCCCTTCCAATGGAGATAATGTGATGCAGTGCCATGTAGGCTGCCGTGCATGCTAGAAAATGAGTTGGCCTATACGTGCTCCTACATGCGAGACAATGAGTTGGCCTCTACGTGCTCCTACATGCGAGACAATGCACCCTCATGGGATGCCTCTATAGTGGAAAATGCCCTCCTGGTACCCCTGTTTTAAATTATTATTTTTTATATCCATCCTAAACTTTTTCGCACACAGACACTGGAAGCATAAACTAGGAAATTACTGACTCCTCATTCTATCAATGCTGACAGTGAAACTGCATCCATCCATTCTTTTTCAAAACCGCTTATCCAGGTTAGGGTCGCAGGGATGCCGGAGCCGATCCTGACAGGCATAGGGTGCAAGGCAGGGATACACCCAGGACGGGACGCCAGCCCATCACTGGGTAACACACACACACACACATCCACAAACACATACACACACCTACAGGACAATTTAGCATGGCCAATGAACTTAACCCACTAGTCTTTGGACGGTGGAAGGAACCGAAACTACATGCTGTATGATATAATGTCATTGTGGCACGATGCAAGGTGCATGATGGACAGCAACGCCCTTTAAGAGGAGCTTGTTGCGCACCTGAGTGTGTTTTCACTGATAGTAATAGCAGCAATCAAAGACTTGTTGAGAAGTTTGAGAAAAAAATGTATACCAGAGAAGTCTGGTTTAGTGTGGTTCCAATTTTCCCCCAAAGGGAAGATTTGGTTTCAGTTAACAAGTTTGTTATTGGTTTGTTTTCTTTTATTTTGTGTAAATTATCAGAACCTCAGCATACCAATAAAAAGGTGTACACCCTCCCCCTGTGTCTACGTCTCCAGCCACTCTCGGAGCAGGCACATCCCCACGTGCTACGGTCAATTGTCAATGCGCGATTGATTTTTGGCACCCTAGGGGCGTTCGCCCAGGAGCCTCCTGTCATAAACTGATCAGCCATAACATCATGACCATTGACAGGTGAAGTGAATAATACTGATAATCTCATTATCATGGCACCTGTGAGTGGGGTATATTAGGCAGCAAGCGAACATTTTGTCCTCAAAGTTGATGTGTTAGAACCAGGAAAAACGGGCAAGGGTAAGTATCTGAGCGACTTTGACAAGGGCCAAATTGTGATGGCTAGACGACTGGGTCAGAGCAAAACTGCTGCTCTTGTGGGGTGTTCCCAGTCTGCAGTGGTCAGTACCCATCAAAAGTGGTCCAAGGAAGGAGAAGTATGCACTATGGGAAGAAGGCAAGCCAGCGGAGGCAGTGTGATGCTTTGGGCAATGTTCTGCTGGGAAACCTTGGGTCCTGCCATTCATGTGGATGTTACTTTGACACATACCACCTACCTAAGCATTGTTGCAGTCCATGTACACCCTTTCATGGCAACGGTATTCCCTGATGGCATTGTACCCTTTCAACAGGATAATGCGCCCTGCCACAAAGAAATAATGGTTCCCGAATGGTTTGAGGAACACAACAAAGAGTTCACGGTGTTGACTTGACCTCAAAATTCCCCAAATCTCAATCCAATCGAGCACCTGTGGGATGTGCTGGACAAACAAGTCCGATCCATGGAGGCCCCACTACACAACTTACGGGACTTAAAGGATCTGCTGCTAACGTCTTGGTGCCAGATACCACAGCACACCTTCAGAGGTCTAGTGGAGTCCATTCCTCGACGGGTCAGGGCTGTTTTGGTGGCAAAGAGGGGACCTATTATTAGGCAGGTGGCCATAATGTTATGGTGATTGGTGTATATAATCTTATTAGTTGTATGGTCAAAGAGTAAGCACCAGGGGTTCAGTCATACCAGTACTGGAGCTGGTCCAGCCCAACCAGTTTTGGCCCCCTGATGCATGGGATCTGCTGTCAGCACTTCCAGTCTGCAAGCTTGGGGCTCAGTTGGGACACCATTAGAGCATAGAGACTCTGATTGTATCTGTCAGCTTGGACAGGATCTCCTGCAGAGAATGATGCTTACTGAGCACAGCAACTCATTCATGGCTCCTGTTTATTAGCACATGATTTTGCAATTTTAACATCAAACAGAGATTTCTTCCCATGCTCTTCTATGGTTCAGCTTGGCCTGCTAGAGGAACAGTTATCCAATACACCCTTTCTGGTCACCAACTGAACAATAGAAGTGGGTTTCCTAGCTAAGATTGGTTGGCTGTCACCTTGAGATTCTTGGGTTGCTTAACAGAGCAAACAAGGGAGTAAAGTTGTGAGAAAGATTTTTTTATATACACATGTGAAATGTAAACTGTAACATGTGAAAGGATTAATTCAATCTTCTGGAACAGACATAATTATCACTTCACTTATCAAGTTTGTTGAGGACATTCTGGGAGTCACAATTTCTTCCTCTACACCCCGAGTGTTTACCTTACCTGGACACAACATAAATATCATCACAGCTAACAAAGTCTTTTCAAGCTTAACAACTGAACACAAAGGGGGCCCACCCACCTGTACACTGAAGGGTTCTATGTCAAAGTCACCCTGCATGTCTTCCAAGCATTTTACTTCCTGGTCAATAACCTGCTGAGTGCAGAGAGTATGTGAGCGTTTGTCATCATAAATTTTTTGCATAATCATCAGATACATAAGTACGTAAGTTCATATACTAATCATTAAATACCCAATCAATGTATATACTTACACCAATAAATATATCCCTGGCTCACAGTGAGGCATTGTAAAGTCTGACGGCTGATGGCAGAAAGGACTTCCGACAGCGCTCCTTCTGACACCGTAGGGTGATCAGTCTACTGCTAATGGAGCTCCGCTTTTCCACCACTACGTCATGGAGGGGGTGGTAGGCATTATCCATAATGGTCCACAGTTTGGACAGTCTCTTTGCCTCTGCCACCTCCTCCAGGGTGCCAAGTTTAGACCCCAGCACAGAGCCAACCTTCCTGATCAGTTTGTTGATCCTGTTAGAGTCACCCACCTTGATGCTGGCGCCCCAGCAAACCACAGCGTAGAAGATGACACTAATGACAACTGACTGGTAGAAAGTGAGTTGCACACATCAAAGGACCGAAGCCTCCTCAGGAAGTTCAGCCTGCTTTGTCCCTTTTTATACACTCCAGTTTGTTGACTAAGTGTACTCCCAAGTACTTATGAGTCCCAACCATCTCAACATCCATCCCCTGAATAGGGACAGGGACTGAGGGGGCCCAAGTCCTCCGGAAATCCATGACCATCTCCTTCGTCTTAGTGTTGTTGAGCTTCAGGTGGTTCCTCTCGGACCATCCCACAAAGTCCTCCACCAGGCCCCTATACTCCCCCTTCTGACAATCCCTGATACACCCCACAATAGCAGTGTCATCAGAGAACCTCTGCAGATGGCAAGTATCAGAGTTATATCTGAAGTCGGAGGTGTACAGAGTGAACCAGTACTGTCCCTTGAGGAGCCCCCATGCTGCTCACCACCTGGCCTGACACACAGCTGTGCAGCCACACAAATTGTGATCTGCCAGTCTGATAATTGACAACCCAGGAGACTAAGGGGGATTCCACCTGCATTTGCTTCATCTTCGTCCCCAGTGGCCAAGGCTTTATGGTGTTGAAGGCACTGGTGAAGTAAAAGAATATGACTCTCACAGTGCTCCCAGTTACATCCAGGTGAGAGTAAGCCCTCTGGAGCAGGTGGATGACAGCATCATCCACTCCGATGAGAGGCTGGTAAGCAAATTGCAGGGGGTCCATAAAGGTACTGACCAGGGGCCTGAGGTGAAATGACTAGCTGCTCCTGGGTCTTCATGACATGGGATGTAAGCGCAGCCGACCTGTAGTCATTAAGGGCAGTGGGGTGTCCCTCCTTGCACCGGGACCAGGCAAGAGGTCTTCACTGGGACCCTCTTGAGGCTCAGGCTAAGATTGAACAAGTGCTGAAGTTCTCCACACAGTTGAGCAGCACAGATCATCAGCACCACCGAGCTAATGCCACCTGGGCCGGGGACCTTGCACCCGTGAAGCTTCTCCAGCTTATTCTTCACCTGGGTGGTTGTGAATGACTGAGGTGGTGGGGTTATGAATGAGTTTGCAGAAGTGGGGCGAGGGGTTGATGGGTCCTTGATAGTGGGAGGATGCAGTGTGGGGGTTTTTGGGAAACATTATTAATATTATTATTATTATCATTATTATTACTAGTATAGTTATTATTTAACTTAAATGAACGTTTTTATGTAATCAATAGTTAAATGTGATAATTAGGGAAAATCCTAGCAGAGATACGAGTAGTACAGCAGAGGCACTGTGGGTGTCGGAAGCAAGGCCTTGAAGGCCTACACATTCTGTGGGAGACAGGATTGTTTATGTTAGAAATTAGAAATTCCAACAATTGCATGATTTCCAGAGGCAGCATCATTCACCTGCACACTGCTGCTGATGACCACCAACCTGTTGTCCATGTTCCGCCGTCTCTCAGAGTCAGCAGAGCTCTGAGTGCACTCCATTGGAAGTTTTCTTCATAAAGGTTGGAGATTAAATGTCCGAACCGATTGCTGAAACAGGGACCACACTGTTTCATTCTGTTGCAGCTGATCTTCAGAAAAAACAACACAATCCATTGACTTTTAGCTGCCAGGATACTGCACACAGTTACTCAACTATAGCCAAATATGATTATAGCTCAGCAGCTTTGTTTTTCCTTTTTTTTTATTTTATTCCAGAAATGTATTTATTATCGTTGGTTAAAATACAAAAACTAAATAATAATAATACTAGACACACAAGCCACAATAAAGGAAACACAGTCAGGTTTCACCTACAGAATAAAATGACAGTAATTAACACTATAATTTGTTTGAGTTTATTTAGAGTGGAACATGAAACATTTAGAAATGTTGGGTTAATGTAATGTAATGTCGCTTTGGATAAAAAGCTTCAGCTAAAGAACTAAATTGTAAATTTTAAAAAACGTTAGATGTGGCTCCCCCTTTTTTACGTTAGATGTGGCTCGTTTTCCTTTTTCATTCCAATATTCACCCAAGAAAACAGTTAAACATCCAGGGACAAAGCAAAAGCTACACTTTTATATGGTATACTACTCCATCACAAGCTGCCCATACTGCCCATTCTTCACGAGTGGATTATTAGGATTTTGTGCGGTTCTGTGTTATCCCAGTTAAAATTGGCAGTAGCTTAAAGTTTAATCTGGGTGGAGGTGATGAAGAGATGTCAGGACCAGTGGGATGCAGAGAGCAAGGGGAGGCATCTCTATCAGTTTCAGGCCAAAGTTGGTGAGGGGAGAAAGACTGGAAGAACCAGGATGGAAGACAAAGTGATTACTAGGTTGAGGATTGGGTATCGTCGATTAAATAAATCACTTAATATAATATGGCGACATCCAACAGGCAGGTGTGATTGCTTTGGGGAAATGGAGACGGTGAAACATGTCTTGATGCGGTGTGGATTGTCTGAATGGGAGAAAGAGAGAGAATAAGAGTGCGAGAAAATGGGATACAGGACATTAACATGAAGAGTTTATTGGGGGCAACAGCTGCAGATTTAGCTTTTATCATTTTGTTTTAATTTCTGAGAGAAACGGGATTGATGGGTAGGTGATTGATTTTGTGCTTCCCTGTCTCTAGCCAACACTCCGGAACAGTAGGTGGCGGTAATCCATTTGTCAAGTGCCTATTAAAGACTGTTGAACACGCAAGACGAAGAGGAAGAAAGAATTGCGAAGTACGGTCATAGGGTACAGGTCAAAGTTGAGTCTCACAAAATGGTGGCCTCTGAAGAAATCCGCGTGGTACGCTGCGGTGGCAGCAAAATAAACTTTAGGGAAGTCTTACTTACTGTAGACTCACGGTAAGTTTTAAATCAATTTAACGTAACAATTTAGGTTATTTCGTTGAATAAATGCGTTAAGTTCTGCCTAATTTATATTTTTTTATTGTGGAAACGTACGGTTCGTTTGTTTGAGTCGGCAAAACGCTATCGCCAGATAGGACTGTTATTCAGGCAGCTTAATTACTATACAGTGTATTTGTGTTCGACTGTTTTATTTCGTGGGTAAAGACACCATTTTTGGTTAATTAATTAATTATGTGCATTAACTATGGGCCATGGGACGCACACTCGCCGTGTAGTTGATAGCTGCCACATTAACATTATCCGTATCCGTATTTTCTGAATGAAATATTTAGTGTTCATGGGAAAACCCGTGTCCGAGTGAGAGCACGTTACACCCGTTTACCTGGAAATCCTAATTTAATGCTGACAACATACAAGACACGTTGTTGGAATGGGAAACCGTGCACGTTTAATTTGTATATAGCTCTTCCTTGTAAAATCCGGTAAAAAAGTGACGTTAGGCTAAATGTCGTACTGTTTCTTTATACATTTTCTGCATTCTTAACCAAATCCCTTTGTATGCTCAAACCTTAGAATGCTACTAGCTATGGAGGCTTTGACGAAAATGTTACAAATATTTACACATCTCCGTTTCAGGTTTTTGCTGTGTCCTTCCGGTGATTCTGTTAAGGTGTACAGTATTGGCACCGAGGAATGCATCCATGTCTTGCAGGGGCACACAGACCTTGTTACAGGCATCGTCCTCAACCCTTCAAACCACCTCCAGGTCAGGCCTGAAACGATGCCGAACAATAATAAATATATTGAAGTACCCGGCATGAGCTAAAATATAGTAATGTGACTGAATGTTTGCTAGTTTGTGTGGTTGTGGAATGGGGATATTCATTCTGGAACAATTAGACCAAAAGGTTTGTTTGGAATATGCAATTTTATTTGTTTTTTTCCCCCCGATTGGGAATTGCCAGTAAATGGTCTCAGCTACCGTCATGTAGCCCATAACTCTGTATAATGTTTGTGATTAGGTCATTTTTTCTGTAAAGATTCCTCCAAGCTTATCAGTTGCATAATGATGTTTTAGTAATTCCTCAGTTTAAACCTGAGGGATTTGTGTATCTACAGTTTTATTAAAATGGTTCTATTCATTGTAGGATTGTTTACTCACATTTTCTGCAGGTGTACACCTGCTCACTAGATGGCACTCTTAAACTCTGGGACTTCACGGATGGGATTCTCATCAAGGTACTGAATTAGACCGCCTCCAGTTTATAATTCTACCAGTTGCAGATCAACTGTGGTTGATATTTTTATAATCTTGATTTTCAGACTTTCATTATTGGATACAATATCTTATCCATGTATGTTTCCAAGAAGCATGAAGGGGTGATTTTTGCCATCCTCCCGATGGCAAGCAGCAAAGATTCTGGTTAGTAAGAAGTTAAAAATAGTTTTATATAATGGCAATGTATAGGGATTGTTTTCAAGCTGTCAATTTGATTTTTTTTAAATTGTACAATGATCTCTTACAAAGACAGGCTTTGTTGCAAAGCCCAACTTAAACAAAAAATTAGCACATGTGAACTAAAGAAATGCTATCTATAATTTCCAGAGGTGTTTCAGCTTGTGGGCATACAGTTGCCCAAATCTGCTGAGCAGGAAGTGGATGCCTGTGAACTCTCCTCAGTGCTGAGTGATGTCAGGTCTGCCCCCTGTGCCACCTCCATAGGAAGAGAGGTAGGATACATTTATCGTTACACAGTTCTATGTAGAAAATCTGGTACTAGCCTTTTTCTTACGAACACACATTTCTTTGCTGTACATGGAAGTTAAATTCCTGTTTCAGGCTTTATACACTCCGTTGATGAGTGGGAGGGCAATAGCAGTCTGGTGCTATTATTTGGGGAGCTGCTGATGGAATTTAACTGAATTATCAGATGTCCAGTTGTACAAATGGCTCAAGAAATTACACTTAATGGGGATGTCTAAGAATGTTTTGACTTTTTGAAATAATTTTAATCTTGCCAGTTGTATAATTTTATATTAAGTGTAACTAAAAGTTGATTGTCCATGTTTGTAATTGCAGGGCGAGTATATTGCGTCTGCCAAGGGTTACCAGCTTTTCGTTTATTTCTTCAGAAAGCAAAACACATTCAGGTCAGTGGGTTGTCACTGACAATTTCCATTACATGATTTGTAACACAAGAAGATATTCTGGTAGTAGCGGGTGTTGTCATATGATATTGTAAAGGACTATGTGGCCTTGTATGCTTTCCTGCTACTCAGGAAATGATTTGCCCTTTGGTTGTGTGATGTTTTAAGAATGTCTAGAAAGATGGGCTACATTATTTTACAGAACATGCAGTAAAAGCCTTATTGCCAACAAAATTAGCTGCTAAATGCTGTTCTGTCGTGTATAGGTTTTCACTGAGGTCTACCAGTAAGAAGGGAGCCCAGAACATGTTTACCTGTGTTTCCTGTCACCCGAAAGAAGACTGTATTGCCACAGGTCATGCCGACGGGAAGATCCGCCTCTGGTGAGTTGTCTGAATGGCTGCAAAACCAAAATCCTTTCTTCCTTATAGATTACCATGTTATTGATTAACTCTTTCTATTTTTAGGAGAAACTTTGATCATAAAAAAGAATACACCTACTCGACCCAGCACTGGCACCACAATACAGTTAATGCACTGTGCTTCACTCCAGAAGGTGAGAACCGGATAAGGGACAGTCAGAAGTGAAGATATCCATGCTCCATTTAGTTTGCTATCATGGCTACTGAGCCAAATTCCTTCTATGACTATTTTTGGCACTCTCCTCCCAGGCACCCATCTGCTCAGCGGGGGAATTGAGTCAGTTCTGGTTCAGTGGCACTATGGGGCAGATACAAAAAAGGATTTTCTACCTCGTCTAGGCAGTGCCATTGAACACATTTCCGTGTCTCCTGATGGAACGGTGTACTGCACGTCTCATAAAGATAACAGTAAGGGCTTTGTTTTTTATTTGTTCCTCAGCAGTACCAGACTGGAAACCTTCATGCCTGGTTATTGTGAAATTCTTTTACATTTTGCATTCGTTTCTTGAGCAAAAGCTAGCAAGTAAATTTCTCTTTCCACCCTTCAGAGATCACAGTCATCCAGAGCAATCTGAAGGTGTCAGCTGTCATTCAGGGACTAGTGAAAGGTCTGTAGTACTCTTTCACACAAAAAATGCACGCTTACTGCAGAGAAGACGTAGCTGATGAAGCTCCTCTTTCCCATAGGAGAGGACGTCAGGACTGATTTAATGATTGATCCACGCAGTAAAGCTTTGGTGTTAAATGGGAAACCAGGCCATCTGCAATTTTACTCCCTTCGTCACGACAAGCAGTTGTACAATGTAAGTTGTTTTAATTGTCCTGTTTAATTGGCTGAGACCCAACAATATAGCTAATGCATGTCCTTCAGATTCATTTAAGTTGGGTGTGTTGCACTTCATTGCTGCGCATCTTCCATTAGCAAAATGTAACAAATGTTATACTATCCAAAGGGTCAGTGTTAAAATTTACCGTTGATGGAATAATAATTTTCTAAAACCAATCATACACTACGAAATAACAATTTTTTTGTTTGGTGGTTTAAGTCATGTTCATGATTTACTCATAGCTGGTCACAAAAAAGGTGTATGTGGCAATAGGCTACTTAGTACTGTAAGATTTGTAGCTGAATTGTTTGCTAACATCAGCATGCAGCAAATGGTACTTATTTAATAAATGTAGCTCCTAAACTTGGCAGGGGAAATTACTAAATAATCAGTATGACATTAAAGCCATATGCTATTGGTAATACTGGCCCCACCCTATGGGAAGCTATTCCTGATGTCCCCAACGTGAACTTTTAGAAGGTACAGCACTGCAATAACATGTGGGTATTTAAGCAAATACTTGAAGCTCATGGTCAATTCAAACTTGTTTCTCCAGCTGGACATTGTACAGCAAGAGTATATTCATGAGTCAGCTGTGAAGCAGTATGAAGTGGTCAAGGCTGCCTTCACCGAACAGGGGTCCTGGCTGGCCACAGTTGAGGAACGAAGAAATGGAACCACTGAACTGGAAGCCAGCCTGAAACTGTGGGCATACGATGAACAAACTCAAAGGTACACCTGGCGCTCATTAACGTGTAGCTTAGTCTGTGTGGGGTGTAATGGTGACCTTATTCTTTAGGAAAGTATTTGGATTGGCTAATTAACAGGTCTACTGTACAACAGAATTCTTTTACATTTTTGACAATCTTTTCAAACAGCAGCTGTTTCCTTGGCTCACCTTTTAAATTTTGTCTATCCTCCATAGTTTCCTGTTGAACACCACCATCTCTTCTCCTCATGAGGATACAATTACGGCAATGTGCTTCTCTAGCACCTGCAAGACTACCATGCTAGTAACCACGGGCAGGGAGGGCCACTTCAAAGCTTGGCTGCTGGCGCTTGACCCTGATTCTAATAGTGAGTCAGCTTCCAACCCCACCTCTGTCTTAGTTTTAGTGCCTCAGCAAGTGAGATTATGTCTAATTTCTCTCCCTCCCCCTCTGGGTGGCCTCCAGACGAGGGTCCTTCCTGGTCCTGTGACTTTGTGGGCAGCTACCGACACCTCAGACCAACCAAGTGCTGCTTCTCTGCCGATGGGTCCCTGCTGGTTGTTGGCTTCCAAGAGGTCGTCACCGTGTGGAGCCCCGACACCTGGGAGCTTCTTACAACCCTCTGCCAGCCCCCTGGGGTCATCAGGTGATCTGCTGTTGGGTTTGATGTGAAACTACATTAGATATTCTGTGCCACCGGCTATTTGAGAAGTTGCTAGATCCCGGGGGCCAGAATCTTCCCTCTAGGCTCTAATCACAATTTGAATCAGCATGGACTAAGCATGACTCCTTTGATCTGACAGGGACCTTTGTTTCGGGAGATTAAGCTGTTCCAAGTACCTGCTTGGTACCACTACCAAGAACCTTCTCTGCTGCTGGAATCTTCTCACTTGCACATGTAAGGCATGCCCAGAATGGCCCCATTTTGAACACGCTGCTTCCACTGAGCTTGTGTGGTTCAAGTAGTCCATGTCTCTCCACAGTAGAATGGAGCACCCCAATGGATGTGGCTGTCCTCCAGGTTGACCCCTTGTCTGAAAACGTGGCTGCGTTCTCTAATGCATCTGGGAACAGTGACTGTGAGTTCAGAGAAGTTGGCACTGGGATCGGTTGAGAAAATACTGTAACTGCTGTGATTTGGATATTTGAAACGGTAACTGACAAAACAAAACGCTGATTCGTTGTCATATTGGTAGTGATGTTTACAGTTCTTAAATCTGCTGTCTAATATGTCTAAAGGATTTTTCCTTTTAGTCCACCTATGTTGTATAAGGAACTTGAAAATATTCTAATAGCATAATGTGCTATGTTGTATGCAGCATATTAGTAGTGTGAAAACTTGGCCCATGTTGCTGAATGTTGTCTTCTCTTGACTTATTCCTCCCCCTCAGTATTTGTGTTTAAGCCCAGCGAGCCCCGACCCCTCTACTCTCAAACGGCGGTGTGTCCAGGGAAAGTGCGTCGCGCCATCTTCGCCCCACGGGATGAGGCTTTGGAGAGCAGCGCAGAGAACTCTCAATGGCTCAACAGATCTCAGCTCTATTTTCTCACGGACAAAATGGTAAATCTTAATGAAATGCACCTAGTTGTGCACTTTTTATCTTGTTGATCCAATGGTCACAGTCTTTATTTGAAATGGCACTTTCTACTTTTTTTTTTAACTTCCTCTTTAAGAAATAGCAAGTCTTTTCTATTTTAGGATTTGATGACATTTAGTGCCAAGTCAGAAGATGACAAGATAATGGCTTCAAGTAAACTGGTAAGAATTATGCAACGGTAGCATTTCTGTCACGCTACACATTTTCTCC
>JAOVYW010000031.1:1544685-1557679 GCA_025775045.1 Hiodon tergisus
CCCTCCCCCCCCCCCCCCCCCCCCAATTCATTGTCCCTGATGTGTTTTTTTTCTTATTTAGCTTGTTATTGACGACAGCGTTGCCGTGACACCTTTCTACCTGTTGCTGGGAAAACACAGGCAGACCCAGCAAGATAAACGGGATCTATTCACCAATCAAATGGCAGCTAGGATCCAGCAACCACAGGGGTCAATAGCCATCCGAGAGGTGACCTTTTAGTGTTTCCTTGAGCACTTAATTTTTGTTTAAATGCCTCTGGATGTAATTGAAATGTTAATGTAAGGCACTGGCGGAATATTGAACTCAAATTGGTGATTGTGGCATAATTTTAGTGTGATATATTAAGGGTAAGGATAAGGATTTAAATATTTGGTGCAAAGTGTCTTGGGGGATTCTGTGGTGCAAAAATCTTAACGCATCCAATTGACAAAATGTGCTAGGGAAATGCACAGGCACTAGCCAAGAGTAGCTGGCTACACAAAAATTAGTGCATGCAATCTATAAATATTGGACTATAAATGTATAGAAATATGCTGGCTGACTTAGTGTTTCCTTGAGTACTGTTTAATTATTGATGTTTAAACATCTTTTTAATGTGTTGATACTGGCTGCATATTGCTTTACCGCTAAGTAGTTGCAATTTACTTTTCTGATCCCTTGGTCAATATTTAATTTGCAAATACAGTAATGAAGGGAATTTCGTTATGTAATTTGTCGTTTCAGTTGTTGCACACGCCTGCCCATGTCCTGCCCTCCACCTCTTTCCTGTGCAGCATGTTCATCAAATCCCTTCTTATCTCCAAAACTGGAGAAAGGTAAATTGGTGGGCTGCTGAATTAGTAGCTAGATATTTTACCAAATGTGGAAGGAGCTATTTAGCCAAGATACTCTGGGTAAAGTTTTACTGGTCCTGGATTTGGAACATTCAGATCTTACTTTTTTGTCTGTTCTAAAAAAGGTATGCTCAGAAAAGCTCAAATTAAATTATTGGATGTGGTTTGGAGTGAGCAAATCCCTGGACTATGTCTCTTTCAGGGGCCAATGGGTTAAATATCCTCTAACACTCCTTTAAATAATAAAATACTTTTCTATTGGTTTACAGCGTTTAATTGGAATGTGTACATAGTACTTGTCCAAACTTGTTTTTCTTGTAGAGAGGGCAGCGAGGCCAAAGTGGAAATGGAGAGTGAGCATGAGGAAGAAGTGGAGGATTCTGAGGAGGAAATGGACTCTCGTGATCCTCAGCAGGATCTTACAGAACTAAGTTCATTGGAGGCAATGATACTGCTCTCCAAAGCCCAAGAAAAAGAACTGAAAAACCTGAGAAAAACAGACTACAGTTGGTTGTACAAACCCCTGGAGTCTTAATCAGCGGCGTGCAAAAAAATTTATTTGGAATTTTCAAAAATGTATATATTGCAGTACTTTTGATGCTATTAAGTTTAACTGGTTTCAGTAGCGTTTTTATTTTCAGCATTGCCTGCAATAATCAGTCATCTATTCACATTTTTCCACTAATATTGCATTAATGTGCATATTTGTCTGTAAAATACTTTCTTTTGACATAAAATCCAAATGTTTTGAGTTGGTATTTTCTTACTCTGCTGTTCTGGACATCTTGATGTTCAGGCATAGCTGGATGATGCATGTTGATCCACAGCGATGTGTGTGTTACGGAACCTTTTACATTTTCAGTGCTGGGACACAGTATTGAGCTCTGTATGGACATAAGTCCCGATTGGTTGTAAGCACAGTAACTTGAAGTTCAACAGTGTTCCATTCCAAGTTTTGTACAAGGGCATTGGTGTAATATTCAAACATTGAAAATTGTTGACTGGCATTGTGACTTTTGACTAATTTGTAAACTTGATATATTAATGGATTTTGTTGGATTTTTGTTTGGTGCAATGTGTCTTGAGGGATTCTGTGGTGTTAAGTGCAAAAATCAACACATCCATTTGACAAAATGTGCTAGGGAAATACACATGCATTAACCAAGAGTGCAGGGAAGCTATAAATATTTTATAAAGCAGACTTACTCTCCCTCACTCTGATTTCACTAAGTGTGCTAGTTAACCAAAAGGTGTTGAGGAAATTGCCAACCATGCAGTGGAATGTGACTTGTTTGGAGAAAAGTCATTGAGCTGCAGTATGGCTTCTGGAGCTTTTTTTTAAACCTGCATATGCAAACTATCATGTACAATACTTGCTGTATTTATTAGAAAGTTAATTCACCACATAATACAAAAGCATACATTCTAACAAAAAGTTAGATTAACAATGAAAAATTGTACTATATAGACATTTACATTTATTAAAATCATAAATCATATCCACTAAGGAACTTTGTTTTATAACAAAATTAGTTGTAAGTCTGAGTTTCTAAAAAATGTTCTTAAAAACCACAATAGGTGGGAAATCTTGTTGTACTTAAAACTGGTGCAAAGCCATGGAAAGTTTAGGTAAGAGACCACTGGTATAAGTCTTTCTTTATAAATGCCAAGCCAAGTCAGGATTCAAAACAAACTTAAAACTGCACACCTACTTTCAGAGAGGAAAAAGCCACATGCTTCAGAAAAATTCCTGTGGGTTGAATTTGATTTTTTGTAATATGCAGTGTGCATTTGTTGCAAATGTTGAAAAGAAGGCCAAAGAACAGGGTCCTTATGGCAACTATAGAAAGACCCACAGTACTAGAGGCAGTATTTCAGGCTTGTGCAAAAAGGAAATATCATAAATCTGAAAGTGCCTATAGCTTTTCTTATGGACAAAGTACAATTAAAGTGCCTGTGTAACAATCATGTGAAATTTACCATTTAAAAATAATTGAATGAATCTCGGGGGGAATAAAAATCAGTACATTCACAATGGGGCATTCGGTTATTCAGTGCCCAGGCGCTTGCATTTTTAAAATAACTGAACTAAATATAGAGGGAGAAAAAAAATTCCTTTGCTTCCTTATGTTGTAGTCTTAGAGAGAGTCATTCTGCTTTGGTAATATTAAGTCTTAAATGTGAATGCATGGCTTTTTAGATCATTACAACTTGGTAACAAGTTGCAAAAGGCTGAAAGAATACTGAATATAAGTTCAAAACAAATATAATTTTGTGCATACATCTATATATTATGCACAACCCTTTTAATTTTATTTCATGCTATATAAATAAAGAAAAGCTAGATAACATATTTAAACAAGAAGTAGAATATATTGAGTAGCTTTGCTGGAACAGTCACTACATTAAAGACTTTAACAGTAAAGAAGAAAATAAGCAAAGAAATGTCTTCCCCCTTAACTACAGCTCCCATGAGATATAAGTGAGAAGAGAAAGAAAAGCTACTTTAGCATTAGCACTGAATGGCAGTCTGCTTCACTATATTCTTTCTCATATTTAAGCACCTTTAGTTAATGTAGTTCAAGCCACAGTAATGGAGGAGGAAAGTAAAGCTGGTTCATACTATTTGAAATACATCACCTCGCTGCATTAATTCGGTTCCATCTACAGCCTAGCGGAACTCCTACCTCAGGTCTGCAGCACTGCCTTCTAATCTACTCCAGTATCCCTGCATCTTATACAATATACATCCTAATAAATAATAATGGTTAATATGCATAGACCAAGAGCAGTACTCTCAGAGGGTTACATGCATAAACCGTTGATAATGATATTAATGAAACCATGCATTCTGTTTAAATGAGCTGTCCTGTAGCTGGGAAACTTGACTTAAAATGGGTCTTTAATAGACTACACAACTGCAGGAACTGAAGGAACATCACCCTCAGTTTTGTACTCTGGAGAGCAGCAGAGAAAGAGCCGACTCTTCAGGCTCTTGTAGGCAAACCTGAAGTACATCATGTGCCCCATGGCAACAAAGGAGACAGAAATGATGACCAGAAGACCGAAAGCCTCTGAGTTTGGTGCCAGAATGACCATGATGAAGTGCAGAAGGTCAAGGAGGTAATTCATGGAGTTCTGGACCCCGTTGATAATGCCTCTTTCGGACTCAATCACATTTTCTTGGATCAGCTGCGTCACAGTTAAATCAAACGACCAAAGGCCTGAGGACAAAGAAGAAATTAGAAATTGTTATTTATACATAAGTTATATACGAGTTGACAAGCTGGATTTGACCCTGCTCAGTCTGCAGGTTACTCAGGCGAGCGCCTTTACTGCTGACCACATTAACATACTTTATCTAAACATTCCACCAAGACTTATGATACAGTCATGATACAGTCATGTTTTTAATGACAAATTGCTATAGCTGCCATCACAAATTGTTAAAACATTCCAACTTACCAACTCTAGCAGCAATGACTCCAGCAAAAAGAAGGCTGACAGACATATAAGACTCCACTTGTGGTAGTTCCTCTACCTCATGTTCTGCAGTGGAGCCATTGACTAATTCCCGCATGGTGGTGGGGGTAGAGTTGGCTTCTGGCAGGTCGCCGATGTCCCCCACCAACTGGCGGACGACGGTCTCAAAAGGCGAGATAGTCAAGTCAAAGGGACTTCCGGGGGTGAAGACAGAGGCCACACAGAGCAGGAGGCAAGACAGCTGGACTATACCCGAGATGAACCCAGTGCGGATCAGGCCGCATCTTTTCCGGACCCAGGTGAAAGCCACAGTGCCAAAAATGCCAGAGATTGCCGAGGCACCCATGAGCAGGCTGAGGATGGAGCCATTCAGGCCCTGGGAGTAAGCATAGCCGGTGGTGATGCAGTCAAAACCTAGCACGGTCATGTAGAGGAAGGCCAGAGACATGCCAGCAAAGAAAATGGACTGGTTGTAGTAGGCCACCCACCCATCCCGGAATGTGCGGAAGGGCTCTGACATCTGGTAGCAGAGGCCAGCCTTCTTCTCAGCATCATCATTTGCCCCCTTTGCTTCGTTCATTAGCTGCGAATCCTCCAATGGATACTTGCCAGTCTCCGGTTCTGTCAAAGGAAATGCAATTTGATCAATGATTAACAATAAATAAGGGAGCTCTCTCTGCTGGTGTTTCACTTGATCACAAAGGCAGGTGGAGGGGGGGTTCTAACTTGACTAATATTCTGATTGATCGACCATTTAGTAACCCTGTAAACGTGCTTTGTTCAGCACATTACCAGCAGTGTACTTTTGGTGTGCCACTAAATGCAACAACTGTGTGTGCTTGTTGCGGCCTGTTTTACCTTGCTGGGTACGGAGTTGCTTGAGCTCCAGAGTCTCCTCCTTTTGCCCAGCTTTGATGGCTAGAGCAGGGGTCTTCTGGTAGACCATCCATAACAGATAGTATTCCAGGAACATGGAGCAAAGGTTCCAACATGAGATGAACCCGCAGCCAACAAAGTGGGAGCCAAACGTCATGATTTGTCCCACCAGCATTGGTGCCAAGATATTTGTCAACTGGTCAATTATTCTCACAGTAGCATTCATGTCTGAAAGAAAAAATATATGTATTTAATCTAAGGAGATTCAACAATTCTTATTGAAACATCAAGCAGTTTATCAGAAAAATTCCACAGCTAATTCTGTGTGCATAAAGAAGGATATATTCTGCTCTCTGACGAAAATTTGTAGGTCATGTGATGTCTCACAGCAAAAAAATTTGTTTGGCAGTCTGACTAGTACTATATTTACACTGACAGGAACTGCTATTTTATCAGGTGGGCAAAGGTTTCTAACTATATTAGAAAGGGCCACTTGCTGTCATTATACTACTACGAATACTTTCCAGAGAAATACAATATACAATATATGTGTCCAGTATACCGGCCATGTACACGTATGCTAAAAGTACATATGCTCATTAACTTGCAGCAATAATACCATGCCTAAGAATCGATGAACCACAGCTGTCCCCTTTCTTCAAAACCTTGTTCTTAGCAGTTTAACCATTTCCCGTACAAGATTATATACACTTGTTATGTTAAATGGTTTAATTTCTGTCTGTATGCAAACACAGCACATATCCAGGTCAATAACTGACATAAATGCTACTGGACTTTATGACTATCAAGATAGAGTATTATCTGAAAGGAAGCTATGCTTGCATTTTTTTGTATGTCAATGGGTTTTATTATCGTCATTCAGGTTATAAAAGAAAACCTGAATAAGTTAGTTTAGAGTTCAAGGTAACACCCATTATTGGAGCATTTGGAGGAGTTTGTTGGCAACACTTACCTGCCAGATTACCCCTATCTTCTCCTGCTACCACCACAACCCAATCCCTCTGGATTGTGATGGAAGTGGCAGTGCTGGCCAGGTTGGCAATGTTGGCAATGGTGATGACCATGATGTAGCAGGTGGTCTGTAAACATTACAAAAGTAATTTTAAGTGAGGTGCCAAAAATATATGTTAATTAAAATTAGACAATTGCTGGTTGGCAAAAAATGTTGTAGGTCCAAAAAATAAGTTGTAAAGCTATTGTTTATTTCCCAGCGTTCTTTCCTTTGTTTTTTGTGTACAGTGTATTTTTGCTGTCACACATAAATATTTGCCACTCATTTCAAAATGCATTTTTTCTTTTCATGTGACAGCCACATATCTTGCTGAGGTTGCAGGGTCATATTTCATCGCCTCTAGGGACACAAGCATGGCACTGGCTTGACTAGGTGGGAGCCTCTTGTAGCAATGTAATGGTTAATAAGAGCTTGCAATTTGAGACAACCATATCATAAAATAATGTGAATACATAATATAAAAAGCACTTACAAGTAACCAGCCATTATAGAGTTCCCTAAGATTTTCTTTGAAATGGAACACCACCATTAATAGAATGCCACATAGAATGACGGAGCAGTTCTGGACAATCAATGAAGTCTGTGCAACTGTTAAGAAATGTAATATGTTATTAAATACATATGGAATATAAATGTAAATGTAGTTATTGAATAAGTATACATCTTGTAGGAGTTGTGAGAATTTGTCCATCACAGACCTTTAAGCCTCGAGTTCTTGTCCACCCAGTCTCCGATAATGGCTCCGAGTAGCAGAACAGACCCAGCCACCACCAGCCCGTATACGGCCGTGAGCAGTAGATTATTGCCATATAGTTCCACAAGAAAGACGGCCACAGCGAAATTCCACATACGATCCCCCTAGTAGAAAGTATATGAAATCGAAAAGAAAACGGAACAAAAACACAACTTATAATTACGCTTTCGGAAATGTAGCTACCGTTGACTGCAAATAATTTAAAGAACGGCAAATAATTTTATAATTAATCTGAATTTAATACTTTAGTGTGTGCGTTAATTAACACCGTAGACCGCAAACAACATGGGGGTGGTGGTTTAAAAAATAAAAAATAAAATAGTTTTTGCTAGCTACCTGGGAAACCGGTATTAAATCTAAAATTGAAAAGAAAAAAAAACCAAGAGGACAATCAAAGATTAGTAAAGTTTATAATTTAAATTAGTGTAAGTAAGATGTCATTGGTCAGGGAATCAAACTCAATTACGAAATAATGTAGCTCACTTAAGTACCGTAACACGGTTGGTGTTACGTTGAAATACTTTAATTGGGTAACATTAAATTTCCTCTCAATCCATAAACATATCTAGTTTTCAATGCATTCGATTGATCTTGGAGTTGTCACTACTTCAAGTACTTCACTCCACACCTACCAGCACTGGTGTTTGAGGTGCGGAGTTGTTTTTACGTAATAAAAGTAAACACTTACATAGTAATAATGTTTTCAATGTTAAAATGTATTCAGCGAATTTAAATCTTTGAACTGATATAAATGTCTTACTTTGTTTACTTACCCATGTTGAAAGAGCATGTCCGAGGTAAATAAGAAACTTCGCTGACTTGAGGAAATCGCTGAAAGATTCTGCAAAGGAGCAGACGCATGATTTTGCAGTCATCTATTAAATATTTATTCTTGCAGCTCAAAATATTCACATTAAACGAAACTGATTTATTAATACACAACGGCATACCACAGCAACGTCTCTTCGTTCCAGAGTTTTCCATTATTCAATATATTTTATTTAAAGTTTTGATCACAATTATTAATTCCTTTCTAGAGCCTTTTTACTGATCGATATACATGCACTGAATGTGTATTTTCTCCGATGAAAACGAAATTCCCTATTTTCTCCTTTCCAAACTTAGCTATCACTGTAGCTGAAGTTGGAAAGCAATACTGAATCCGAAAATGAATAAATGTAATATAATAAAAATTCCTGCCGCACAGGCTCGCTAGATTTGTCCCAAACGCACTGTCAGAGGTGTTTACCTCAGCTTAAATTTACAGAGCCCTGGTTTAGGGCTTTTGTGTAGGCTACGTCAGAGTCACATGATATTGAGACCCAACAAAGCCTACTAGTAGGAACGTTAAGCGTCCAGAAAATGGTTTTCACTGTTAGTTAGCTATAAATGCTACAAAACAGCGAAACACTTTTGTTATCAAAAGCTTTAACACTGTTACGAAGAACATTTTGAAAAACATTATGATACATTTAGCAGCTCTGTTTGAAAATACATTTTAGATTGGTCATGTTATGTATTTCCAATGACACCTGGTTTGCAATTTTTAATAACATTTATAAAGCTGGAGGTTTACCGAAGGAATTGGAGAAGTTTAGTGCTTTAGATAAACCTGTAGTCACAACGTTTAGAGCTTTATCTGGCCCTTATCGCTAACCAGGGGAGTAGAGAAAAATGGCATGAGATGGACATTTATGGTCTTAACCGCAGATCATTGCTCTTGGATAATGTGAGCACAAGCAAATTTGTTCGCTGGTTGATCAACTTACACGATCGTGCATCAAGTGTCTGTGAAGAAAATAATGCCAACCACAAGGTGATCAAATGGCAGAGAGTGCCTTCTGTGCCTGAGTCATGTAGCCTATCATGGCGCTCTAAACTCTTTAAACAATTGATATCAAGCATCACTCTAATTGCATTGTTTTGGGTATAGTTGCACCCCTGTGTCACAGCACAGGAAATAATCTGTTATTCCATTTTATCAGCAGAATAATATGAATTCCCTTCAAGGTTTTATTACTTTTTACTGTCTGTGTATAGAAGGTAACAGAGAACAAACAAATTAGTAACAAAACTAGAATAATGAAGCATACTACATAATTTGAAATATGTGTTTATTAATAATAAAAAATTCCACAATTTTTAGATAAATGTCATGTGAATACACTATAAATAGTGTTGAGAGAATTGTATTAAGCAGTTTATTTATAACTGTACTATAACTATAGTCCAATTCTTCACTTTTCTATGTGTTTTTATAGTTTGTATTTGTTTATTTTACAAATGCTCCGCGTGATTGCTCAATGGTGGCATGGTATTGGTTATGATTTATTTGATTCTGCATAAGGTAATAAGGAAACAGGTTTTAGTACAGATAATGTTCATTGTCAGTATCCAGTTGCTTGTAGTGGTAGTCTAATGGATATATTACACCTCTCTGTGTTTACAGTTTCATTACTTTACACTGGAAAATTGTATTTTAAGAAAGAAAAAAACACACAAAGGTGGTTATATAGTCGGTTTTGATTATACAGCCCTGATTGTTGTAAAATGTGCTACATTTTAAATCACTGGTCAGTTACAGAACTTGGATTGCAAGGATTATTATAAGGAGGATCATCTAATATCGATAAATATAAAAAGTATCCCGGACCCTGCCCCTTCCACCACCACAATCATCTCTTCTTTTTATTTATTCAGTACCTAAATGTTTTAGCCAGAGCGCTTATCTCATCCAAATGGCTGACAGAAGTATTGAAACATTACTGGAAATTTGATTGTCATGAGGGAGTAGCTAACTACAGTTATAGTGGGCTGCTTTGTATACACACATGGGCACATTCATACATACATACATACATTCATATATGTGTTTCCATGGTCTGTAAAGATAACAAATATACAGTAAATTATTTCCTTATTGTACTGTAATGCAAAAATATAACTTCAGTCATCATTTAGCAAAAATCTCAAACGTGGTAATGTGGGATGCTGTTTGTCAAGTTCATACAAGTTTGTGCCATAGAGAAATTTAAATATTTTTAAAACATATATTCTTGCTCAATTTGGTATTAGTTAAAATGTAAGCCTATGCGTGTTCATTTATTTGTGCAGAATATCCTGATTAAGACGTTTATGATCTTTATGGATTAAATCATATGAAAATTATTTTGTGACTACATTATTATATATTGTATACATCTACTGAATGGACAAAAATAAATGTGAAATATAAAGGTAAATACCTGTAGAATGATCCACAGGAAGAGAGACCAGACTAGAGCGAACATGTGTGACCCATTCCCATAGTAGCTGAGATCATATACACTACATAGCCAAAAGTATGTGGACACAAATTCAAGTAAGTGTATTCGGCTATGTCAGCCACACCTATTGCTGAAAGTGATAACTGTGGTCGAATTTGCGCTAGCTACTGTTGTAGGCATAGATCCCTGTTTAATGCCTTATTTTAAGGGTACTTTCCTCCCAGCCCTCATGCTGTTCTGTATAGGACGCAACGGCACCGCTAGGCAGGAAATGTTTCATTCGAACTCCATTGTTCTGCGTGATCAGTAGAATCTTGTCATCCATCGAATCTATTTTATGAATATGTGGCCGGAATTCACCCCAGTTTACATTTATATTTACATGCATGTTCTATTGATCTGTCTTACTCTGTATTAGCTTCTGTATCTAAAATGTATATTAAAATATTTTTATCAAAGTTACATCTTGTTCTACCTTATAGGTAACTGCTGCTCAGAACACTCCGTGAGCATTCTATTCAATTAGTTTGCTATTGCCTCGCACTAGAATTCCAGCAATTCCGGAGTTCTTTGGCAGTTGTTAAATGGCCTGTACTGAAGAGCTCATTGACTTTCAAAGTGGAACCTCACAGGATGCCACCTTTCCAAAAAGTCAGTTTGTCAAATGCTAGAGCTGCCCCGGTCAACTGTAAGTGTTGTCATTGTGTAGTAGAAATGTCTAGGAGCAACAACAGTTCAACCATGAAGTAATAGGCCACACAATCTCACAGAATAGGATTGCAATACTCACCACTTAGTTCCAAGCTGTCTCCAAGCTAAGTGCAAAGCATCGGCTTGGTGGTGAAAAACTTGACAACATTGGACTCAGGAGCAGTTAAAATGCATTCTCTGAGTTTTGGTGGATGCCAGGAAAACATTACCTGCCTGAATGCATAGTGCCAGCTGTAAAGTTTGGTGTAGGAGTAATTACGGTCTGGGGCTGTTTTTTCATGGTTTGGGCTAGGCCCTTTAATTCTAGTGAAGGGAAACCATAATGCTAGGACATACACTTATATTCCTAGATGATTCTGTGCTTTCAATTTTGTGGCAGTTTGGGCAAGGTCCTTTCCTGTTTTGCCATGACAATGCCCCCGTGCACAGTGATGCCCAAGCAGAAATGGCTTGCCGAGGTGGGTGTGAACCTCAACCCCATCTAAAACCTAGTCCGACTAATTCCACTTTCTGTTGCATCATGTCGATAGCATAGTCAAGCATGGGTCCATTGAACCATCCTGCCTGGTGTAAATGGTAGAGGATTATGTTTAATAGTGTGAGAAATGTTCTGGCACACATTAGGTCCCTTGATTGAGCAACATTTGAACTTCTCAGTGTATACGAACATTGTTGCTGACCAGGTGCATCCCTTCATGGAAATAATTTACTTTTAATCACATGTGTATTTCCAGCAGGAAAATGTGCCATGTCACAAAACACATATTGTTTCATATTGAATTGAACATGACAGCTAGTTCAGTTTACTTGAGTGGGCTGCACAGTCTCCAGGCCAAATTAAGCATCTTTGAGATGTGATGGAATGGGGAACAAGGCAAAGGGGGGTACTAGGAACTAGTAGGAACTAATAATCTGCCAACTGAGTGTAAGTGACTAAATAAGGCTCCAAGTCTGTCTTTTTGGTTAACGGCACAACACGGCATTTTTGTCATCTGAAAAACCAGTGTTGTACCCTTGAGAAAGGAACTTAACCCAATGTGATTGAATGTAGAAATTATCAGCTGTGTAAGTCGCTTTGGATAAAAGCATCTGCTAAGCAACTAAATTGTAAAACAGTTCTGGGTCGTGATGGATGTGCCAGTGGAAAAGTGGCATTTGAGTTTTACTACAGGGCCGAATCAGTTCACTGAGTTTCCTCAGCTTATCTCTGTCTCCTGCAGCTCTCTCAGGGCTGTCTGCAGGTCCTTCACATTTATCCTGTGCTAATTTCTGAGTTGTATCAGCTTGTATCGCTGTTGCTGCAGGCTTTTCTCCCACGGCTGGTGGGTTAGGGTCAGTTCTCTCTCTCTCCAGCTGGGACAGGCAATTTTTGATGGTATGGGTGCTGGGGGAAGAGGAAAGGGGATCTCTTTTCTTGTTAGTTCTCTATGGATCAGTGGTATGTCTAGCTGGACTGCACCCTTTTTTCTTGGATACATCAAGGATTGGAAACTTTTCCCAAAGTTGTTTTTGCTGCAGCCACTACCCTGGATCATATCTCTCCCATTGTTGTACACGCTGAGGGTCGGAGTGGTGTGTCCTCCACATGCATCACAGATAGCTGTCTCCTCGGGTCAAGGCTTTTCCTAGTCTTGTGTGTGTAGTGTTGCAGAAAGTTGTTATCCTGGGAGTCTGAGTGTGGGGTGTAAAAAAAGGGTTTTGTTTTCTGCTGGGGAAATATCAGCTATGAGATTCTCTGGATGATCTCTCAGAGTTGTGTTTTTGACAAAATAATTTGGCTGGCCCTCCCCGGGCCTCCTCAAGGTACATGATTGAGCTTTGTGGGCCAGGAGTTGTAAGAGTTTTGTGTCTGGTTTCAGTGGCAGAACTGGTCTGACCACATTCTCGACTGGGGTCCTGATTCTCTCCATTGTCTGGATGTGTATTGGCTTAATCAACAATTTTTAAGGTGTGTAGCTGGAACCTCAGTATTAGGGTTTATATTTTTATATTTTTCTAAATAACCCCCTTCCCTTTAGAAAATAAATTAATATATTT
>JAOVYW010000031.1:1557779-1596936 GCA_025775045.1 Hiodon tergisus
CAGCTTACATCCCGGTTTTTCATTTATTCATTTAATGGTATTTTTCCACCACAAATTAGCAATTTAAAAGCATAAGAAAGTTAGGAGCTCATCTAACTTTTTCAATAAATTCTTGATTCATAGACCATCATCAGTCCATAGAACATTCCAGAACTCTTGAGGATCAAGAGGAATTTACAATTGTTTATGTCTTGCTACTCTTCCATGAATCCTTTTGTTTTTTATCTTTCATAGCTTTTTCAGACATGAAGGTTGCATGTTGGATTATCTTGCAACAAATGGAAGAGCCTAACTTTTGTGTATTTTTTTCTCTTAGACTCTATATGCTAACTGTATGCTAAAATCTAAATATATACTTAAAAAGGTGGAGAATATCATAAAAATCATGAAATATATTTTCACAGAATTGTAATAATAGTTCAGGAAGAATGATCTTGCAGTGGAATGGTAATATGGAACGGCAGTGGAATGGTAAACAGAAAATGATATAACCTGACAAAGCAAATATAATTAGCAATTTGGTAATGCATTGCTTTGAAATATATGTCAAATACTAAATTAAGGTGTTTAGATACTGATAAATTCCCAGTATAGTTATAGTAATCTGTTGTATTGTAATTAAGTTTTAATTTAACCATTGTTTTGGTTTTTGGCTGTACTACTTTTTTGTTATTTATGGCCACATTACAGCAACAAGCACTTTGGCATACCACATAGAAAGCAATTTCAATTTTGTATTGTTTGTCAGCAATTATTCATAAAAATGAATGAATGTCAGCTTCTGTCAACTATTTTAACCAATTTACGGCGAATACCAACAACATTGTTATGGGCGTACACATTTGTGGATTGTTTCCACAGATGAGGTTAGTGTTCAGCTCAGTTTTTAAGTCATGTGATTATGTAGGTTTCATATTCATGCTGTGTCATGTCTCGTCACTTGAACAGGAATGAGGCTTGGGTTCCACAAAGATGTTCTACCTAAGTACAAACTACTGGTGGGAAAACCACTCATTTGTATGCCATTTATTTTAATGTCATAGACATTATTGACTTATTTTTGGCTTATCTTTACTTGATTGCAAAAATCTTTCTGAATCCCTCTAGCTTGAGAGTATATTTGGAGAGGATACTAACGATGCCAAAAAGAAATGTGATATTAATTTAAAGGCCTCCTGAATTAAATTTTTGTAAACCTGCTATTTACCATTGCTGTTTTAAAGCACACCTGCTGAAAACCGCTAATACGATAATCAAAACCAGCTTACACTTCAATTACACTTTTCTGAATGAAATTTAAATACACTGCCATCCAGAAACAATCCTTTTATATCCTGATACGCAAGATTCACATCTTTCAAAGATAGGGCAATACATAAAACACAAAAGCACAACAAAATACACGTATATCTTTTGCTACTGAATCAAAGATTTGAACCAGGGATTGAGTAAACATTTGAAATTTAAAGTCGAAGTCCTTGAATATCGCGATAGGAGGAATTGATCGCGTCACACTTTAGTTATTTAAACAAAAAATGGTAATGGTAATGAATTTCAACTCACATTTGCTTTTACGAGTAATATCTGGTTCGAGATATTATTGGGGGGGGGGGGGATATATTGGAATACGTTAAACGTTGATCTTCGGTTTATGAACCACGGGTGCTTACTATTCCGTTTTCACTCATAGAAAAAACATTTCTGTGCAAGCTTCACAAGTTTAAATTCCCCAAGATTTCAGTGTCTAATTCAGACCTAATTCAGGCAGGGGTTCTCGATTCTTGTTTACAGCAAACCTACACTCCAGGCTGTAACTTCCTTTTCCTTTTGAGTCCTCTGGGTGTCAGTAATCCATGGCTGTGGCAACAATATTTGATTGGTCTTCCGGAAGGTAAATGAAGAGGAAGTTCTTTTCGTGTTGGTGTCCACGTTTTCGAAAGATATAAAGATGTCTGGTAACAGTACTCAAATTAAAGAGTGTAATGCACAAGGAGAAATTACATTTAAAGACGAACTGAATAAAAAGGTAAATTAGATCATATTTTTTTAAACTATACTTTTAAAAATGTTCCTCGCTGGTGAAGCAAACTGGGCTCAATTAGCTAGCTACCTGCTTAGCAAATACACGGTATACTTTTACGAAATCGTCGTACATGCGTTTGATACATTTCACGAACACATCAATTGTTGTTTTTTTGGTAACGGGTTGCTTATTGATGCATTTTTTTCTGCCTCAGATCAAAGAACAGAAGATCGTGGTTGATGAGCTTTGCAATCTGAAGAAAAACCGGGTACCATTTAAGCTGAATACATTTCCCCAAAATCCCCAAAAAGTCTAATTGGAATTATCTTTGACAAATGACCCTCTCTCTATTGCTTGTCTTTATGCTCAATGTCTAACCGCCATAAATCATTCGAGTTCAGTGTTTGTAATGTTTGGGCATAGTGTTTTTTATTTATTTACATGAAGCAAAACCCCCATTTTTATATATGGTGTATGTAATGTGTATATAAACCTTTTTTTGTTTGTTTTGTTTAACAGATGGTCTTCGTACAGCAACCTAACAGCAACATTTTCTTTTTGGCCAACAAAACTGAAACTCTGAGCCTGTTCAGAAGTAAGCCATGTTACACGTTCTGTATTAAGCAGTAATTGGTTGTAATCAAAACGTTAAAATTGTAATTTCTATTATTTGTTGTTCCTCGTATTTTAAATTTAATTGTGGTGCTTGAATTTGAATTTAACTTTTATATAAATATTGATATTTATATGTCAATGTTTTCCTCCTTCAGAGAAACTGGACACTATGAAGAAAGAGTACCAAGATTTGTAGCATCAATTTATATGAACAGAACATTTTAACATAAAACAATGTGTGGAATCTGCTGTGTGTTGAACTTCTCAATGTCAGCACTGGAGACATGTGCACATGAAAACCTAAGACGGAGAGGGCCTGACTCAAATCAGGAAGTCAGAAAACTGGTGGTAGATCTGAATTACCAGTGTTTATTTTCTGCACATGTCCTTCACATGAGAGGTCACCTGACTCCTCAGCCACTGGTAGATGGTAGTGGCAACACCCTCCTTTGGAATGGTGAGGTGTTTGGTGGTCTTGGCGTGGGATGGGAAGAAAATGATACCCAGGCTCTCTTTCGGCATCTCTCCAAAGGGGACAGTCCTGAAGAAATAACTTCTATCCTGTCCACTATTCATGGGCCCTGGGCTTTCATATATTACCAAGCAGCCAAGCACTGGCTGTGGTTTGGCAGAGATTTCTTTGGTCGGCGGAGTTTGCTGTGGCACTGTGGTGCTGGAGAGAAATCTGTTATTATTTCGTCTGTGGCTGCCTCCCTTCCCTGTATTGGTGGTTTACAGTGGCAGGAGGTGCCTGCACTTGGTCTATACAGCATTGATTTAAAGACGGTCCCTCAGCAAGGTTCACTGAAGTTGGAGGTGTATCCGTGGCTTTATCCCAAAGATGTTCTGTCTCCGGTCAGTCATGAATTTAAATGGGAGGGTCTCTCAAGTTGTGCATCTTTGGAATTAAACAGTTCTCAACTTTACCTGACTGCACCAGTGTGTCCATTAAATATTGATGTTGCAAACCCATTTCTTGATGCAGTGCCTGCGCTTAGGTCGTCGCCATCAGTTGAGGATCTGGACATGTATTTGACATGTGAGAAGAAGAAGAAAGTGGTTGACCAGCTCATTGATGTTTTGAGTAGGGCAGTACAGGTGCGGGTGCAATGCCTTCCCTGTGCAAGCCCGACAACAACACCCAATGAGAAAGCTGAGGTTGCTATACTTTTTTCTGGAGGAATTGACTCAATGATTCTTGCTGTGTTAGCTGACCATCACATTCCCGTTGGGAAGTCAATAGATCTTCTAAATGTCGCCTTCAAACTGCAAGAACCAAGCGGGCATGTGGAATCCAACAAAAAAATTAACAAAAAATGTAAACCTGTCAGGGCCAACACTAGTCCTGTAGGATCTCATGATGTACCAGACAGAGTTACTGGAATAGCTGGCCTACAGGAGCTACTGGAGTTAAACCCTAAACGAAGATGGAACTTTGTTGAAATCAACGTCACCCAGGAAGAGCTAAAAGAAATGAGACAAAAACATATATGCCATTTGGTGCACCCTTTGGATACAGTGCTGGACGACAGCATTGGCTGTGCTGTGTGGTTTGCAGCTAGGGGAATTGGATTTTCAACAGAAGGCACAGAACAAAAGCCATTCATCTCGACTGCAAAGGTACATCTGGTATTTGATGTTTTTAAAAGATTTATAGTACCACTATCACCACACATCTACCAGTGCAATGCATTTTAAATGCTAATTAATCGAACAGAAGTATGTTCTTTCTGAGCGTGATGGATGCTGTTTAATTTTCTCCTGCTAGGTGGTTTTGACAGGTATTGGTGCAGATGAACAGCTGGCTGGGTACTCCCGACACAGGGTCTGTTTCAAGAACACTGGACTTGTGGGCCTAGTTCAAGAGCTAGCCATGGAACTTGGCAGAATATCCTCCCGGAACCTTGGCAGGGACGATCGAATGATTGGGGATCATGGAAAAGAAGCAAGGTAAGTGAAAGTTGATATTTTTCATTTAATGAACTTTTTCCTTTTATGGGGAGAAAAAACACCTGAATTACGTGACTTCATGTGTCATAATAATAATAAGATTGTAATGGCTGAAGTAAAGGTTACTCAATGATGCTACAAGTGGTTCTGTCTTAGGTTCCCCTATCTAGACGAAGATGTGGTCAGCTTCCTGAACCAGGTACCTGTGTGGGAGAAGGCAGACCTCTCTCTGCCCCGCGGCATTGGGGAGAAGCTGCTGCTGCGGCTAGCAGCTAGAGTGCTAGGCCTTGGCGCTTCTGCTCTGCTGCCCAAGAGAGCCATGCAGTTTGGCTCCCGCATTGCCAAACTGGAGAATAGCCACGAGAAGGCCTCTGACAAATGCCACAGACTGAATACCAGTTAAATTGCTGTTTTAATCATGAGTGTTCAATGGAAAATCTCTTCAGTAAAAAAAAAATTTGTATTCAGAAGGCAAAGGAAATTCAGTCTTTTAGTTTCTAAATAGTGAGAACTGATTTGTAAAATGTATCTTTTGATCAGTAATTTAATACCAATTGCTATCTACATGTCAGTACTACTGTAAGTAAGAATTCACATTCGAAAGCTTCTCTTTGAAAAATGTGTCACAATCAACATAAGAAGGCAGGTTTCCCACGTCGAAACGGCCTGATATCTCATGAACATACACAGGCCTTCTGAAAAAGAAATGATACATATGAGAATCCTGGTGAGAGAATGGACCTAGCTGAAAGATACAATTTTCTGTTTCTCTTGAGCAAGGGCACTTGTATAAAAAAGTACCTTAATATGAGCCAAGACAAGAAGTTTCCTGGTGCATCTTTTTCTTCAATAGGAACAGTCTGTTGAGGCATGGGTATATATATTTAATATTTGTATTAGAATGAAAAAGCAGCAACGTCAATTAAACAAAATGTCTACCTTTTTCTCCTCAAGGAATCTGCCCAGAAGGGGAAGCGTGGTCTTTGAAAACAAATAGAAACAGGGACACTGCAGGATAGTGAGTGAAAGACACTTGAGTATGAGATGCATTGGAAATTAATACACTAGTTGGTCTGTGGGCTTTCATGGTGACCTTTTAAATTTGTCAGAACAGCCAGAAGTGAAACCCTTACAGCTCTTCGTGACTCGGTCTGGGAGGGGAGCGGCTTCTCCTTCATGCAAGACACCCGCATGTCTTTGTCCACTTCCAGAATGCCATACTTTGTGGTGTCTGAGAATTGAGTAATTGCAAAACATTTCAGGATTAGTGCTCTGTGGTAAACCATAGAAGGGCAAGAGATCTTTTGAGGGACAGTAAAATTGTGTAACTGATGGTTTTGTTTAAGGGTTCTTGCCAGATGTGCTTCTCCAATTAGGGCTGATCACCACTTTGATTGAAATGGATTGTCAACATTTTCAATAAATGTTGATTAAATTATTTGGCCTTTGTGTTTTCACATATTTAGTTTCACTGCTCACCTTTTTCTTTGCACTGGTAAGACAGCACAAGATTACAGTTGTCACACTTTTCCAGCAGGTTACAAAACATTTCTGTAAATCTAGAGAGACTGAAATCTTCTTTGAATAAAGTATCCCTATGGGAACATAAGAATAGAATGAAGCTTTGTTCAATAACTTAAACACATAATATAACCGGTCAACATATTACATTTAAAAGGTGAGTTTTTTTTATTATAGATTTATAATATATATATACCCCCCGATCACCAAAACATGTTCCTCAATTTTGAAATGTCTAACTGTGAGCTGAAGGCAGGCAACGGCACCAAGACGTTCCTGAAATACAGAAATGAAATTGCAGCAACACACTACACACACACACACACATATATATATATATATATATATATATATACATACACTTTTTGATTTGATTTCTATCTATGGAACTTGATATATATTCACAATAAGATCCAATGTGTAGGTTTCAACCTCACCGCATTGGTTCTTGTGCCATCACTGAGAACCTTGACGTTTGGAAACTCTAATGCCCAGTCTTCAAATCTTTTACGGAAGAGGTCGTTAGTCTGATAAAACAAAATTGGAAGTGTTCAAAGTGTTTAAGAATGAAATTCGTCAACTAATAAATCCAACTTTAAAAACAGTTTTGTGATAAAATGCAAACACAGTCCGTAAAGGAAGAATAATTTAATAAACATAAGTTTTAAAGAAGGTTTATGTGGGACTAATCCTACAATTGTATCACTGAAACACTCATTGACAATTTATTTCTGTTACCTTAAAGACGTAGGCTACTGCGTCGCCTCTATTGCTTTTAGATAACGCTTTTATTTTAAAAAGGTAATAAAAGTTAAAAAGGTCATGTATTTTACGTCAAAAACTCGCACGAAACTTACAACAACAAAGATTCCATCCACACAACCAGAGGCGTTTAGGGCTCGAATCCAGTGTGATAATAAGGCACAGTGCCCGACAGGAAGCAGCGGCTTCGGGATGCCACTGAGGTGTTTGAACCTGGCAGTTGGGTCATTTTCAACGTCTTTCTGTAGCCTTGTTCCATATCCCGCAGCTAGAATAACAGCTTTCATATTTGTAATCTTAAGAATAACATCTAACTTCGATTGTAAAAGTATAACACTACTTGAAAACGAGTAAAATAACGTACGTTAAAACACGAACGATTTAAGGTCTCCCAAACGACGCCCGTGATCAAAATCTTGACATGCGCTATAAACACTGCACACGAATGCGTCAGACAACGTCGCATGATTATTTTTTGTGTGTATTGGCTCCCCCTATGTCCTAAACAAATATGACAGGTTAAAAATCTCGCTTTGGATGAAGTTAGTTTATTTTCTTAACAAGGAACAAGTCATTTAATGCGTCTTCACAACTTGTTTTTACCCGCCACGGTTTGGAAAAAACCTTCAAGAAAACCACCATCAATACAATATAATTAATGACTATATCATAGACTGTTTAATATAAACTTGTCTCGCCCCAAGTCTCAAACTATAGTCCTAAAGTTCCTATTTCATGCAAAATCAATACACGATTACTCAAAAATATGTATCCTAACAACCATGGTAACACGCACAGTTTCTGTAATAATTTATATTGCCGCTGCGATGTTGTACTTCGTTTATGTCTTATACTACGTATCGGATACGTTTTTTACAGTGTTGCAAAAGAGGAGTTCTGGTTATAAGTTTTAAAAACATTAAAGAATAATGATGTATTATTAAGAATTCCAAATCACTGAATACTGACATCTAATTTAGGAGCAGTCTCAATCTGAGCGTACACATACAGTCCCCAAAAGAAAATGTTACGCTGAGAGAAATTTTGTTGTAGATATTTTTAGGTACATTCATTAATTTGGTTTCTAATTATATTTTCTAGTTGTATGAAGAAAAATAAGTTAAATGTATGTATTAATAAAAGCATAATTATCAGTACATGGTAATATAAGGTGAGGAGAGAATAATACGCGGTACCTTATTGTAGTAGTCTCTGATAATCGGAACAATATTACTGTAGCACTCAGTTGTTCACATGGGTTGTGTATAATTTAAGTTTGTGAAGCAGCGAGTTTTGAAAGTGTATAGAGTGTATATTTTCGCTAGTTTACTAATAGAGAGGAAGCCTTTTGTTTTACTAATCATATTTTGGTGAGCCATTATATCGAGTGGGTTATCTCGTCGAGTGGGACAGTGAATATGTAGTTCATTGATATAACATTTCTTGAAAGAAAAAAATAACGTCACCGTGGTGGTAGGAATTAAAGCCATCGGTCTCTCCTTTTTCCCCGAGAATGGAGCCACAACGCAAACGAAAAAAGGGAACTGAATATCGACCAGTGATTTGGGATATTTTCCCAGTTCTCTCGGATGAGCAGTCCGGAGGCACGAAATTATTGGAAGCTTATGCTGCACCTATAATCAACAAAACGGAAACCTCTCGTCTTGTGAAAGAGCTGACCACAGTGTACCCCTTACCTGGTCTCCGGCATATTAAGCGTGTGAGAGCATGCAAGGATAGTGGAAGTCTGCATCCATTGGAGGTAATTGTCTGTTTGGTAAGCGATTTTCAACACAACGTCACGGATATATCCATAGATACTCTGTTATCATCGGCTAAAGTTGACAGGTCGAGTTTGGGAGAACCCTTCTTGGTGAAAATTCCCGCATACCCTCCATTAACAAGACCCCAGTTTGAATTAGCCAGTAGGCATTGGCCCACTTCCTTTCATGAAGATAAACAGGTGACTTTGGCTCTTAAAGGACAATTGTTTTCCACCAACCAAAAAGCCCAAATGCAGGAGTTCATGATGGTCGCTATAAAGGCAGCAAAAGCAGGACAACGAGAAGGAATGGATGCCGTGGGTGCTGTCATTATTGATCCACAAACTGAGAAAATCCTTGCTGTGAGTCATGACGGCAGGCAAGGCGCTCATCCTTTACATCATGCTGTTATGGTCTGCATTGATTTTGTTGCTCATGGCCAGGGTGGTGGAGCCTATAAGTACAAGAAGTTTCCAGCCTTCCATCCATTTCCTAGCCCAAATGACAAAGGTCACAACTCTGAGGTCACATGTGATGCTGATCAAACTGGGCATCCATATATCTGTACTGGGTATGACTTATATGTGACCAGAGAGCCATGTGTAATGTGTGCTATGGCACTTGTCCATTCCAGGATAAGCAGAGTGTTCTATGGAACTTCCTCATTTGATGGTGCTTTAGGAACCAAATACAAAATCCACACTAGGAAGGATCTGAATCACCATTTTCAAGTTTTCAAAGGAGTCTTAAAGCAGGAGTGTGAGGACCTCAACAGCAAGTCTTTTGATTTCAGCGTCTCCTGAGATATCTGATTTAATTGCCGCCTCTATTGTATTGTACTGCCTCGGTTTTATGGAAGTATTTATTATAGGCGTTGCAATTGTTTAGACTAGCCAGCTTTTAATAACCTCTGTAAATATAATTACACTAAGAATTTCTTCCATTTATGACTAATTTCCCCAATGTGTTTTGAAAAGTATCAGCTCTTGACATGAAACTGCCATTCTGTAAAACAGGATTAATTACTTGAATTGAACCTGACATGGAATCAATTTAAATTCTAGATAATCACAATAGACACTGTTGATGCTCTTAAATAATCAATATTATATTTCTTGCATGCACCTCTTAATTGTGTTAAGTAAATTTTGTTGTGAAAAGAAAATCACATCATCTGGTCGTTGAGGTCTATTGCTGTTGCCAGACCATTTTATATTTCTTTGTAAGAAGTGAATAACATTGGAGGACACACATGATTTGTTTTATTTTGTTAGGCACATGGGCTTCTGAGAGGTTCTAAATTATACCACAGGAAAGAGCTGACAGTCCCTGTAGGCCTTAAGTGTTTAGAAGAAAATGCAGATTTGTTAAACAAGTACAGCTAAATGAAGAAAAATATGCACAAAACACAACAGGCTTGTTTTCGTTACATGTGATTTTAAAACCTTATTAAACCAGGTTAATCTAAACCGTTTCCCTTCTATACTTCAATATGATTACAATATTAGCCTTGTATATTTATATAGATAGGAAAACCGTTTACATTTTTTAAACAAGTCCTTTTAACTGAACAACAGTGATATTTTCAATTTTTCACAGCCATGCAGAAAAAAACCTTTTCTACAGTTATTTTCAGCACTGAGTAAATTAAAACACACTGATCAAAAAAAATAAAAATGAATGAATAGAATCAGAGGCCCTTATTGTAGTGAAAATACAATGACCTGTATAACACCATGCTTTTGTGGGTTGTGAAACCTTGCAATTCTGAGTACAGACGGTAAACATCAAACTAAGAATAAACAATAATAATTACAAGTTCAAGACCTGGGCCTGCCCAGTTCTAGGAGGGTGAAAAAACCCCAAGATTAAATAATAACATAAGTTAGCAATTCAAACAATTCTTCTCTGACAATAACATACACATACTCAGTAAAGTAATTCAACAATAAGAGCAACAATTTCTCATCCTGTACAAAACTGCTTAGAATACACTACTGGAGTACAAAGATCAGTTCAACTGACGAGGCATATAGTAACAGGTATGGTGACTGAGCCGCACCTTTCAAGTGCTGCAAGTTCAATACTTGTTGATTCCAAAGATCCTAACTCCATGTAGTTGTGGTAATTTTGGGATGAGCACAGTCAAAAGAGAAGCAGTGTTTATAACAAAGTGTGCTGGGTCATACTTTGTGTAGAAGCTTGCAAGAAAATATCTGAAAGGAAAATTAATTGTATTCAATTAAAAATGCTTACACTAATAATTTAAATGTACAATAAGCAACTATGCACTAATTTCAGAAACATTAAGGAATTTTTTTGTATTCGACAGTCAGGAAAAATCTTACAAGATTATTGGTGAGATGGTAAAGAACTTCCTGGAAGATGTGAACTGCACACCATAATCCAGCTGCTCCCAGTGTGTCAGTAGCCTGGCTTTACCTTGATCTGGTGTCTCAAATGGAGTTCCTTTTACTGCATGCAGAAAAACATACATTCCCTGCATGGAAGACATACACAGATAAATTTTACTACTCGCTGGGGATTACAGGACATTTATGAATGATGGGAAAGGTTACAAAGAAATGATTAAAGAATTGTAATCAGAAATCAATGCAGGGTATGCTCAATTAAAACTGCTCTTTTTCTTTTCTTACTGAAGCAAATTATACAGACACAAATGCAAAAATGCTTTTAGTTTGTGATGCCCTGCAAGTGTCAGTTCACTTAAGAGAAGACATAATGATGAAGCGATAATTTGGAATAAATACTTTTCAGTGTTACCTGGCTAGTCTCCTATCCTGCATAAGAGGATTTTTGCATTTGGTGCAAATCAATATGTTATATTAAAATCGCTCGGATCTAAGGGACATTTTCAAGTGAGTATAAAAGTTTATGCCTTTCAATGATACTTACCAAGTTGTGTATAACATTGGTTAAGGTCCACACAATAGGAACGCTGAAAAAAGGAATGCTCAGCAGCACGACGTGAAGCAATCCAACTCCAAGTGCATACGTTAGCCAGATTCCCCGACTGTTCATGACACGTGTGTTTGGGTTCACCTCGCTGTGAGCTACGCCTACATTCATCTTAACCTGTAGGTTAGAAGAAATCAAGATAGGCTGAATAGAATAACTCTGTATCACAAGTATTTTTTTAAACATTTATAACATTTTAAAACAACAACAACAAAAAAAACAAGCACTTAGTTACATGTTTTGACAACACAATGGCAGATATGAAGCACTGATGAATGTAAAACATTCTCTTCAGTAAACTTACATAAAGGTTTTACATTTATTTTATTAAGGCCTATAAATTGCTAGGGTAGCTATACTCAGCTGTTTAGAAATCAGTGACCATGGATCCAAAGTTCAAAGTTCCATAAAATTCCCTGGATGTCGATCCAGGGACTGATTAAAATGCAACATTTTTCTCTTATTAAGAGATGAATATTTCTTAACATTAACTACCTTGCCTCGAACCGCCATATGGTAATTATTGTTAGCTTGGAAATGCGTATAGATTTAAATACATTTAAATACACATATACATAAAGCCTGCTGAATGGATCAGAAAATAATGGTTAAATGCCAAAACAAACATAAAATGTAACCGTTCAATGGCAAACTTCACGGTAAAATGACTTTTTATAAATTTTTGTACATAAGTAAATATTTTCAGCAAACGAAAACTAGCTATGAAAGTAGTAAATAAACAATTACATGTGTATTTAAATCTCCGTTTTGTTGTTTTTACAAATAATATTTCAAGATACGCAGTGCGTACAATCATTATTAGCCTTCACGTTGCAGGGGTACCTTATCTTATGGGTTTTTAACGTTGAGTTTTACGAATGTAGCCTAGAGATAAAGTGAGTCTTTATGACAATAACTACGCAGATATTATCAGAATGTTTCAATAAGCTAGCGAGCAAACACACTTGCTATTCATATTAAATAGAAAAATGACCTAAGTTTCCTCTATAAGCATCTCTATTAGGGCAACTATCACAATTGTTAATACATTAATAAACACTAGCATTCAAATAGCGTTACCAGAACACAACATCATAGTCTAACTGTTCTACTAAAGCGCTAGATATTGAAGCAACACCAGTTGAATTAGGCTAGCTAGCAAGAAGTAAGGTTAACGTTAGCAAGATTCTCTCAGAGAAATATCTAGGTCAGCGTGAAAATATCCATCTAATCGGTTTTAAAGTACAATTATAATTACACAGTTGGATATAAATAAGAACATATACTTACAAAAGTAGCTAGATAAATGAGTGTTCAAAAACGTACTCGGTATTTTTGCAAGAAAATAAGGCCAATCACTACCTTTGCTGCTACAGTCGTGTTGTGTCACTTCTCAAACAATTCACGTTGCTCGGAAGTTGAGAGGCCATCATCAACTGATGGACTTTGCTTGTAGCCAATCGGCGAATTTCAAAACGACAGTCGATTTCCGCTGTATTCTCTCGTTTGTTTTTTAAAGCTAACCTGGTCGCCAACGCAGCACTGTCGGAGTTGTCAGAGTTGTCAACCTTGAGCTGATATGAGCAAAATATGTGTCGCTGAACTATTAAGATATTTAACAATAGAATTATAAATATATGGAAAATAAATCCATTATTTTATTTTAAGTTATCTATTCGACATTTTTTGTACACACACTGTACATACATAAAGGGCCTATTTGACAGTCGCTAGTCCACAGTGGTAGTAAATTGGAGGAAACCCGCTTGAACACGACACAGACAGTGACCTGAGTCGGATTCAATGATTCAACACTAACTGCTGAGCCACTACACCAGTCATTATTGCTCAATAAAATTCTATTGGAAAAACTGGAAAATTATTCCCCTGTTCCAGGAGAAGTCAAGAGAATTTCTAGGGAAAAAAACTTCAGTAAACGCAGACTGATCATTCCCTCCAACAGCCTGTCTACCACTGTCTCTGCAGTTTGATCAGGGATCATGTACACCTCAGGCCCCTTGTAGAATAATATACTACTGCTGGAGGAGCATGTGTGACTACTCCGGCCATCCCTTCTTAGTAATGCAGAAACAGATAATGCAGGCAACGGAGTCCGGTAAAACCTTTCTCACCCATTCCAGGATGTTCTGCTGCAGCTCGTTGGGCACATCCAGATGACTCCTTTCCTCCCCTTCTGACCTTGATACAGAACCTCCCCCTAACAATGAGAGGGTGTCCCACTGTGAGAGAAGAATGGGACAAGAGCTTTTTTTTGCCCAGAGCCATATAGCCCAACACAAGGAAAAGCTCCAAGTCATTTCCTGTGCTGTCTATAGTGGTTCTGCCACTCCACTGACCCGTCACACATCTGGTGGGTTACTTTCAGTTGTCACCTCCAGCCTGCAGCTACTCTCTTTCCTCCAGGCGGAGACAATGTGGGCAGTCCTCTTTATGACAGGGGCAACATCACAGGTTGTCTGCATTTTTGTGCAACCAACCCAATTTTCAATGGTGAAATCTAAGCCCTGTGCATGGCCTCTGTTCACCATGCTACCAGGCCCTTGAAGTTGTAGTGCCAACGTTGTGAGGCATGGAAGGGGTGCCTGTAGACGTAGGCTAGAAAGTGGTATGTTGATCGCTTCACTGTCAGTAGCTCTGTCCGTGCCACACAGTAGTTATGGTTTATGCAACTGAGGGCCTGGCTGTAGTATGCCACTACTCTCTCCCCCTCCGGCCCCTTTGTGACAGCATAGCTCCCACCCCTTTGTTGCTGGTGTCTATGTCCACAATTTGAGTCTTGCCAGGTCGGGGAAGGTGAGTACTGGGGTTGTGATGAGGTTTTGCTGTAGTATGTCAAAAATGTGAAGCTTTATCCCAGCCCATCTCCAATTTTCTGTCAGGCAGTCCAGGGGCCTTGCAATAGTAGCAAAGTCCCTGACCTACTGCCTTTAGTAGGTAAGTACAAGATGCTCCTCACCTATCCTGTGGACTGTGGTGTTGGCAAGTCATGCACTGTCACCACCTTGCCCATATCTGTGGCCACCCCTCCTGGCCCCACCGCATAACCCAGGAATTGGCCCGGCATTGTCATTTGTAAAAATGTGTAAAATTTCCACTGCTGTGCAGACAACACACAGCTCTCTCTGTGAAACCAGGTGAAAACCAACATATTGCCAAATTAGAATCTTGCCTCAAGGACGTAAATCACAGGCTGACATACACTATATGGACAAAAGTATTGGGCCACACCTCTTAACGATTGAATTCAGGTGTTTCATTCAGTCCCATTGCCACAGGGGTGTAAAATCAAGCACCTAGCCATGCAGTCTCCCTTTACATACATTTGTGAAAGAATGGGTCATTCTAAAGAGCTCACTGAATTCGATCGTGGTACTATAATAGGATGCCACTGTTGCAACAAGTCAGTTTGTGAAATTTCTTCCCTCCTAGATATTCCATGATCAACTGTAAGTGGTATTATTGCAAAGTGGAAGTGTTTAGGAACCACAGCAACTCAGCCAGGAAGTGGCAGACCATGTAAAGTTACAGAGTGGGGTCACCGAGTGCTGAGGCGCATAGTGCGTAAAAGTCGCAAACGCTCTGCTAACTCAATAACTGCACCAAACCTCCTCTGGCATTGACATCAGCACAAAAACTGTGCGCTGGGAGCTTCATGGCATGGGTTTCCATGGTCGAGCAACTGTATGCAGGCCTTATATCCCAATGCTAAGTGTTGGATGGAGTGGTGTAAAGCATGCAGCCACTGGGCTCTGGAGCAGTGGAAACATGTTCTGTGGAGTGACGAATCATGCTTCTCTATTTGGCAGTCTGATGGATGAGTCTGGGTTTGGTGAATGTCAGGAGAATGTTTCCTGCCTGACTGCATTGTGCCATCTGTAATGTTTGGTGGAGGAGGGATAATGCAATGGGATTGTTTTTCTGGGGTTGGCCTAGACCCCTTAGTTCCACTGAAGGGACATGTTAATGCCCCAGCTTACCAAAACATTTAGGAAAATTCTATGCTTAACTCTATGCCTTTCTAACTTTGTGGAAGGTCCTTTTCTGTTCCCGCATGACTGTGCCCCAGTGCATAAAGCAAGGTCCATAAAGGCATGGTTGTATGAGTTTGGTTTGGAAGAACTTGACTGGCCCGCACAGAGCCCTGACCTCAACCCTATCAACACCTTTGGAATGAACTAGAACAGAGATTGCGAGCCAGGCCCTCTCGTCCAACATCAGTGTCTGACCTCACAAATGCTCCTCTGGAAGAATGGACAAAAATCCAACAGACTCACTCCAAAGTCTTGTAGAAAGCCTTCCCAGAAGAGTGGAAGCTGTTATAGCTGCAAAGGGGGGACCAACACGATATTAATGCCTATGGATTTAGAATAGGCTCCTGTCGGTGTAATATGTAGGTGTCCCAATAATTTTGTTCATATTGTGTATAACTTTCTATTATTAAATTCTGAACGCCATGTTAAAAATATTTTTTAAAAACAAGAGCTCCATTTTTAATAATGTAAACTATTATTAAAATCTTGGCTTTTAGACTACAGTCTTATAGACTAGACTATTATAATGCCTTTTTTCAGGCAGCCCACAGACTGCTGCACGAAAAAAAAAAAGTCCACATCACATCACTTGTTTCCCATAGAGCACAGTAATGACGTCAAGGTGTTATTTCTTACTTTTAAGACATTAAATGGTCTTGGGCCTTTGTATTTAAAATATCTCCTAGTCCCCTACAATACCCGGAGATTACTTCACTTACAAGAAGCTGGCTATTTGACTGTCCCAAGAGTATCCAAAACTAAATCTGGGGGTAAAGCCTTCTTATACAGAGACAGAGAGACTATAGAGTAGCTTACAAAATGTTGTCTGGCAATCACGCTCTCAGTAATCTGAATATTTATAACCAAATTATCTCTTCAGTTTATCCCTTAGCTATCTCAGGTCCTGAGATAGAGAGTGGAATTTTACCATGGAATTTTCAGGTGCAAAGAACTTTCCTCTCTGTCACTTTTCTGTTAGTGGGCCCACCATATTAGCCAGGCCTTGCTCTCATCACCTTCATGGCTCTCCCTCCCTCCCCTTGACTGTCAGCTTCTAACCATATTATGCTTTTCTTGATTGATTGCTAATAGGGCTACTGATGGTGAGGGACATGCACCAACAAATGATCCAGGTAGAACTAAGCACCAGTTCAAGACTGAAACCGGCTTTTGCATTACAGAATCCAAATGGAAAAACCCAGAGGTGCCAGAGCCACCACTCAGTGGAAAATGCCATCTTTTGCCTTGTAGGCAAGTACCCAGTAGCCACTGCGCAGGTCGAGTGAGCTGATTCAGTGTGAATGTACGATGTAGTCTGAAGCCTCGTCAATGAAGGTTGAAAGGAGTCCTTTTTTGTAACACCATTAAGACAATGGTAACTGATATAGAAACATGTTGACATGTCTTTCCTGCGCACTGTAGCCCATGGGGTGTCTGATGGTTCAATGACACCAGCTGCTGCCATTTCACAAATCTTTTCTTCTTCAGGGTAGGGGAGTCACCGAAGTGGCTTGCGAACAGGTTTAGCATTGGAATCCACCAAGTTGTGGTGGGTGCACTTGCCATCAGTGGCTGCGGAAATGTCTTTGTATTCCTTTAAGAAAGCTCACTGCTTCTCTCTCTCCCACTCAAAGATCTTGACAGCTTCACTGCCCCTTAATTGCCTGCACTGTGACTGTGCAAATTCTGGCAAGTGGACTCAGCCATGGTCTCTGTCCCTGCTGACTCTCGCTGTCTTCCCTGGAGTACACGTTTCCACTATTGGCAGCTGCAGAGTGGCCCCAGTATTGCTGAGCACGTACAATCCCAGTTCTCTTTACTCCCCTGAGCTAGGTGTTTTTTGGACAAGGGTGGTTTTTTGGATTGGGGTTAGGATATGGCTAGTCTTAGGTCTAGGATAGCCTGAAGGGCAGAACCTGGAGGATGGTGGCAAGCTGAATGCCTTTGGTATGATAATTCCTTCCAAGGCCTCCCAGGACTCTCAACTACCATAGCGTTCCATCTTCAGGCCTTTGCTATAGTCACGTCTCTCTCGATGCAGTGATATTTTTCACCACTTGGTGGTCTCATCGACCTGCAAATCTTTTAAAGGCAATCAAGGAATTCATCAATAATTTGTATACCCACGGTATTTTTTATCATAAACTAATATAAAAAAGATATTTATTTTCATGATTTCTTGTCTTGCTTTTTAAAAAGATCCTATGCATGGTAATTATATCATTTCAATTTTTTTTTTTACAAATTAAAGATATTGTTCTATAGCCTGTTTTATAGTACATTACATAAGCTGACAAGGTTTTAACTGCCAAGATGCAGTTTAATTACCAACAGTGCCACTTCAACATACTAAAAAGAAAGGTTTTTTTTCCATTATACGATGTGGTGTTTCTGTAAATTAAATTGGATGTGGGGAGTAATGCAAGATTTTTTGTCTCAAAATTAAGACAAACTTGGAAAACTTATTAAAAACAAAAACGTTAAGGGTGTTTTTCATTTTGTCATGCGGAGGCAATATTGCTGTAAGTAGATTCCATGCTTTACCTCTAGTACGTTTATGTGCCATTACGACTTTGCATTAAATGTTATGGGGGAAGGAGGGAGTGAGCAGCATATCCTTTTCATTTAATTCATTTGGAAATCGTCAGGGGAGGAGTGTGCCTCCATTTCACACCATCAGCACTTAGAGCCATATCTCGTATCACGAACTTCGCACTTCAGCCTGCGTCAGATTTCAGTCTTTCCAAAAGCTGTTTACTACAGTGTTCTCCTTGCTGTCACAAAACTACATAGTTCATTGCAGAGACATGTTGCCATCAAAATACTCTCAGGAATCAACACTGTGAATATATATTTGCTATTGGAAATGCTAATGACAGGTGCACTCACAGCTGTGAATACAAGCACTCTCTTTTTCCACGGACAGTAAATCAAGCAGCTTCTCACCAGAAAAAATAGGCAGCATATGAACAACCAGCACTCATCCACTAATGACATTATATTCCCTACGTTGTGATAGAGTGCCATTTCAAAGGTAATCACTAATAAAAGTGATAATGAGATAATACATTTGCAATGAATAATATGATGTTGTATCATCATTTAATCCTTCTTAGACATTAGAAAATGATGAGAGTGTGGTTAAAATTGAGTACAATAAAGTGACACTAAAACAAACATAGCTATTTAAGCAGTGTCAGGTATTTGCATGAAACTAAAGGTGTAAGGAATGCCAATAATTTGGAATGTTTGGTTTTACAATTCATATCTTAAATAATCTTTAGTTCTATCCAGCTAAACTGTCATTGGTCCTCTAGCCTAGAACAAACTGGTAGCAGCATCAACAGCTTTTTCTTGGGTTTCTTGACAAGGGAAAAGGAATTATCAAGGGCACCATAATCTGTTGCAAAAGAGCTTGGAACGGCCTTTATGGCCAACCTGATGCCCAACGGCATCGCCAGGAGGAAACTGAGGTCAGCTGAAGCCCAAATACTCTAACAGCAAGATTAATCCATTCAGTAATTTTATCTTTGTTGTATCCCTTGTAAATCACAACAATTCCCTACCCGCTGGTGGGTAATAGGCAAATTTTCTGTTGAATGTTGAAACAAGCATTTGAAACATTAAGAAGAATTATGAAATGTTCACAGGTTAGTACATATTTCCTTTTTGGAGAAATAAAGCCTGCCAACTGAAGTATCTTAAATTTTCTTATTGATTGCACAAAAGATACCATTTGCACTTCCAACCTCAAACAGCATGCCGTTTTTCATTGTGTTATATTGTAGTCCCTTGTGCCCTTCAATCAGAAGTTCCAAGTAAGCCAGGGGTGAGGCACTGACTAACAATGCATGATGAAATACCGCAGCTGCTGGTACAGCAAGCTTTGAGATGCTCTATGTGCACAGTGACCAAGAATTTTTGTCGGGTTGCCTATCAACGATTTCTGTAGTCATTTTAAAACTTTTGTGGTTACAGGATACAAATGGATATAAATGGGGTAAAAAATGCTGCCAATACACAACACAACTGATCAAATGTGGGCTTTGCTTGCTAAATGGTAGGAGTTACCAGCTGGAGGATACTAGTTCTGAGAGAAATGGTTGATGAAACTATAATCTGAAAAGTGGAACTTGAATAATGACCTATATAGAATCTTGCTCCACAAAAGCTGTATGAAATAATGTACATAACAATTGCATTGAAATTTTAGAGTGGAGTGAAAGATAATTAAATTAAGAGATAAGCATAATGTACTAATATAGTATACTTGATTTAAATAAAGTCCAGTAATAAATGTTTAGAGAGAACTTGAGAACATGCCAATTAAAAATTTTAAATCCCAATTAGGGACACATCAATTGGGGAGGAGGGATCAAAATGACTGACCTTGAGTAAGAACTAAGATCACCAAAATTCACCTAATTAAGTAGGGCAACACTGTCCTGAAAGGGCGATGCGCTTATAACCTACTGTACTCTATCCAGATGTTATTGTGTGTCTTGAACAGAAACATAGAAATAGCTAAGTATGAAATTTCTATATGACTGATAAATCATGCGTTCAGTATGACTAGAAGCTTCTTAGACTGAGAAAAGCACACAATTTGACAAGGGAATTCTTCAGCTGGCAAGTATTATACTGAAATACTTTTAAGGTGGATCAGAGTTTAAGTTTGATGCCAGGCAGTTAGTCAAATGGGGCTGAAGCCTTGCAACAAATGTAGCACAGATTTAGAAGAGGATGCATGGATTCTAATGCATGTAGCTGAGTGACACTGAGTGGCAGAGGCATATACCTGGCACAAAACCACAGTCCGACAGTTCTGGCACTGAGAGTCCCATCCACAGCATATCTTACACAGGGAAATTAAAACCCTAAAAAGCTACTAGGATGGGCAGCCAAAATGGTTGCACTAAGGCTCGCTGATTTCATGCCAGTTGTCCATGGTATGTTTTTGTTGGCCTCGAGCCAGCCACCCCCTCCTTTTTGTCTCTCTCTAACACTTAGAGAAAAGAAAGAAACAGCTTATGTCGCATTAGCTGGTGGGATTGTAATTGCATTAATGGAGGCTGTAAGTATTGGCCTAGTCATGGCAGGTTACCCCTGTGGGTAATCTGCAGTGCATCTCAGCACTAATGGAGCGTGGAGGATCAGTGGTTATCATTCAAATATATTTGTCTTTTCCTTCCTGTGCCTTTTCTCAAAGCTTAGCATTCACAGAGTCCAGCTGGAAGGCCTCACTTTGAGGCGTTACTGTAGAAGACAAGCCTCAGTGGAACACAATGCGACAGTGCTGCTGGCAGGAATAAAGCCCACATTGCCACCTAGGATTGAAAGTTGGAGGGTTATTTGATTTTTGATTTTATATTTGAGTGAACAGTCAGCAAAATACAATGGGCAAGATAAAATCTACAGTTCATTAAAAACAAAAATTTAAATAACGCTATCCACCTGCTCCCAAGCAAATACAGTATTCGATGTAAAAAAAAAATTTACATGGAAAATCCTTTTGGCTTACTAGTGGTACCAATAGAAATGACCGCATAGCACTTCCTAGAGTTTGGCAGCAACATTGCGAGGAGATCTGTTTTGATTAAATACTAAACAACTTTCCAAAAATGCTTGAGAACTGGGGATGGATGATGGGAAACAGTGAAGCATGGTTTCATCCTTCAAAGTTTTCATTTATAGTGATTTATTAGCCAATATGTGTGCATAAAATAATCTACTGCCAACCCAAGCAGAGAAGGACACCATCAATAATGTGATTATTTTAAAAATTCACCGACATTCCAACAGTAGCTAATAAAATTAACTATGAAGGACTTAATTGGCCTATGCAAGCCATGTTGTTCACATAGCAGGTTAAGGGGTTCGTGAAGGCAGGGGAGGGGATCATCGAGTCTAACCCAATAAAGAAGACAATCTCCACACGTCAAATCCCTGATTAACCCAAAAGCATTGTAACCATAACATGATTTAAATGGTAATGAAAAAAACCCAGAAACCCAAAACAAAAGCAAGCATACGCACTCAAAAACTGCACCATTTTCCTATAAACTTACCCTCTTGTCCTACTCTCTAACCCACCTTTTTAAAGCTCCAGAGTCCTAGCTACACCTGGGGCATACACAATTATGACTTAACAGCTACTGTTGGGGCCCATCACAGCAACTATTATATTATTATTACTTTAAGGGCACTCAGCCAATTGTGCGCCACTGCTCTGGACTCCCAGTCACAGTCAGCAAATTATGTGATCCCGATTTTAAACTAGCAAATCGACATCAGAGGGCTCAGTCTTCACTCAGACTACTCAGAATCCTCAAAGTTTTTCTTTATAGTACTCCAGATTCACAATATTCTCCACATTCAACATTCACACAGCTGTTTTGCTTTTCCCCTTTGTGGCAATAGATAGCATATATTATCAGTTTTCCTGGTCTGTGATTTAATGCTTGTTTCCTGGAACTGTATAGATACAAAAGGGTAATTGAGAATGAATTAAGATTCCATATGTGAATTCAAGATATTTAAGTATTACAACTGAACCTGTTTTCCCTGAAAGGATATTTTGCTTACTGTTTATTTTCTTATCTTTAAATTCATGCTAGACATCTTAGACTTTACTTTAAATGTGTTAAAACATAATTTTCAGTGTGGTACCTGTCATACACATTACACTGCTTAATAAATTGTACTACAATGTAGTGTATTCTGTTTCTTTATAATGATAATGATATACTTTCACAATTTTGAATGAGCACATTTGAATGAATGAAGGTTTTTTTTTCGACAGCACATTTGCACATTGGTTAACACTAATTTTTCAACCACTCTGAACTACCTTACGTGCTGGTGCTACCCAGCAAGCGTTCTTGAGGCCAATTTATCAATTGCCCATAGCCGAAATAACAAATGCTTTTTAGTCCTAGTCAATCACTCTTTCTCTCTTTCTTATTGAATTGGAGACTGAATCCACAAAATGTGAAAGCTGAAGGAATGTAACTGAAATGGTTTCTCACAGCTTGAAGATATTTAAAAAATGATGGAAAACATGTGGCTAGGAAAAGTATCTTTTCCACTGCACAGGTCTGAAGCTGTTAGTGCCATGCAGGTGTTTAACACTTGTACACCAAGCTGAAACATTTCAAATCAAAACGATTTAGATATCAAAAGAATATAGAACTTATCCTTTCAAGTCCTGAACACCCACAAATCTGACAATGTACTAATTGCCTCTAGAGTGCCTGGGCTGGGTAAAATTGACATGGTTTCTCTCGGCTTGTCGCTAATGAGCATTTCCTGTTGGCTTCCAGTGCACCTGCAGGGTGGCACTGTTGTCGAGAGGGACTACAGGTGGAAGCTTTGATACAAAGTTATACTTCTGTTGAGCATGTGCATTTTTTCCTTTAGAAAGACATATCCTTCCAGAGTTAGACTTGGTAACCTTTAAGCCTCATCAAGAGAGTATTACATTTTGTGAGTAGCACTTTAATTTCTGTAAAACTCAAGCCTTAGATCTACAAATAGATGACTGGATGGATAATAAGTTATATTATGTGGTTTTCAAATAGTTACATCAAATATCCAATACCCTCACAAAGTAAATACTTCTGCTGAGTCATTGAACTGTTGTCTAATAGGGGTTATAAATAAGATAATGGTGTATTGGTCCGTAGGGGCCTCCATGAGAAGAAGTTATCTGATTAGTCTCTTGGGTGGGCCTTTGCAAGCCTTGTATGGTCAGATGCATTTTTCCTGGGATGTAGGATATCAGGATAAATACAGTTGAGTGATCCATTGCTGAGCCAGCGAACAAGTATTAGGCTGAGGGAGCAGATCTCAATGCATAAGGGAAGGGTATTTTCACTTTTAATTATTCCATTAACACATTCTATGACATCACAAATGCCTGGACTGTTGCTTATGCAGACGATATTGAAACCTCAACAGAACTAAAAGAAATATGATAGGCCCAATTCTGGATTATATCTAAACTTAGTCAAGGTGTCATGTAGCTAACGTTTCTGTATAATGTAAAAATTACCAAAAAGTTAAGTTGAAATTATCATATTAATCTTTAGGTCACGTAATCAGTTCAATTTCCTATCTTTATTGTAACAGTTATATTGCAAGCAGAGATACATGCTAAGCTTAAAGTTGAAACAAGAATGCCCCATACCTGTCATAAACTACACAATGTTTCCGATTTCCAAAAGTAAACAGCTGGTCTTTCGTTGAACCATTAGCTATAGCCCCATGTATTTTTCATCACCAGACCAGAAATAGCAGGTATGAGGAGAATATAGCTCATGTCACTTTATTTTTATTTTGATGACTTTGTCAAATGGGTCAAGTTACATGCTGTAGGAGTTATATACTGTTGCCACAGCTGCTGAATATAAAATGAAAATTAGAGACCCTAAGGCTTGGAAAGTTTTGGGAATGGTTCTTGAATTAAAAATCTTTATAATAATTTTGTACTGGACAGTATTCTGTAATGTTGAAGTAAATCATGTTCTCCGGTAAAGATTACGTTGTTATGGCAAAAAAAACTTTTCATATAAGTCGGAGGAGGTTTTATGGGGAAAATAAACCCAACTTAACTAAGTGCATGTTCTTAAAATATAACCCCTGCCAGGTGATTTAAATAACAGATGGTAAAATAAATCCTCAGTGACCTTTTTAAGTGACTGGTCACATGTTCAAAGATGATCGTCTGTTAATCCTTACTAATCACCCTGATATATCCCTTGTGTAGAACACAGTACATGCTGGCAGTTCCTGCTGCCTTTGCTGTTCTGGGAATGAACAAAACTGACTGAACTGAACTCTCAAGTAAGGGACACAGAGAATGTGGGCCAAAGTCATTGACTGGCTGTGTAGAATTTGCACCCAGCTGCTACGTGGAAACCAGTCCTCTGATCTTGGGAGGGTGGGGCAGAGTTGGGACATGAAACTAAGATGTGCACTGTGGCTTGACCTTTCCCTGCTCTAACTATAATATTATCATAAGATGATGTATTGAGTTTCCGTATCCCAGTGTAATTGAGTTTATTACAGTGTTACATAAGACCTGGCTGGTTTCTAGGCCTGGATGTGCTTCTAGAGTATGTTAATATATTCTAAGTATATGAGAAGCTAGGTTACTGATGACGCAGGGAATATATGTATCATATATATAAGACAACAGTGATAATAAAATTTAGGCTTCGTGAAATCCACTAAAATCTGAACAGTGCTGTTTTTGGCTCAACAGAATAGTCTGCAAGTAAGGACTGTGCTGGGGTGCAGGTCTGGTAATTCCGATAAGGTTCATGAAAGGTCCTACTCACACTACACTTGAAGGCCACGTGAGTGTGCACTCTGCTTTGTGAAGTTACAATAAAAGTGAAAAGCTCCAAAACATCTTGTACATCCCCGGGGCTAAGTGTAACCATCTGTCAGTAGATTTATATAAATGAAGACTCTGGCACTGTCACTAATTGAGGGCAGGAGAAGGTGGGAACAGCTGACAGGCTCCTCCTCCTCCAGATGGGTGCCCTGCAACCCAGTAAGGTCCAATCAGATTCCTAGTTTGTTTGTTTTTTGCCAATAATTATAAGCAAGTAATCTCGGATTGTGATCACAAGGTTTAATCATTGTCCTTTCTGTTTCCAGAAAAGCAAAAACAATAATTGCAAATCAAAGCCTCTCAGTCCATGATTAATGAATGAGGAATGCCTTAACTGAGTTGATCATAGGTCCAGATTTTTCATGGTGTATAATGGAGTGACATCAATTTTCAGCAACTGTGGATTTATTTCCAGTGTCAGTAATAAAATAGGATATATGACACACAATCGACTCTCTGGCTTTAGAATTCTTCTGTTAAAAAATCTGATGATGCATTTTGTTAAGACAAAGCAACATCAGCCATACACAGGCTTTTCATTAATAATTTTAAGATGTAAGAAGAATGCAACAGAATGCATCATACTCCTTTGGCCCAAAATGTTTATAAATGTTCAACCTAATGTTCAACTCTTTAAACTCTTTGTCAAGAGCATTTTGGAGGCTGTACTTATACCATGTCATATCTCCTCCTTTCTGTTTGATAATGATGCCTCAGTACTACTACTGTGTGAGGACAGACGCCATAAATGCTCCGGATGTGAAGCTGCAGGACCCAGTAATGACCTCTCCTTGCCTTTCCTTTGCCACTGCTAAGTCAGGGATAGTGATGTAAAAATGCCATATCTAATTTGAGAACTACGAACATAAAATTAAAATTATTTTTTAGTTTATATTCATATGTATAGCCTGACGTGTTTAAATATATGTGTTATAAGCAACATTTAAACTAATGAACAACATGGAGTGAATTATCCCTTAGAAAATCTCTCTCCTATGCAAAGAAGACATAAGTATATAACATAAAGTATAAATGTTTTAAATACTTTACATTAAAATAAAGTTTTACGCTTCAGCTATATTCCCGCATGGCAGCCATGTAACTCACAGCAGGAAAGGAAGTGGCTGTCAGTAGTGCTAAGGTTGTCCTCTACTGGAGAAGAATGGAGGTTCCTCTGAGCCCATGACCTCCAGTAAGCTTGTGCTGATGACCTTTCAGTGGATAGTTCTTATCTAAATTTGAAAGTACTATGGCCAAATACTCAATAATGCTTGACTAAATAAAATATATTTATCTATTCTACTAGTTTATATTTCACATGCACACACACACACACACATATATATATATATATATATATATATACACACACAAAAATGTGTTATATAAAAAAATGCTATATATATGAACAAGAACTATACCGACATATTTAGGGATTATCAAGGCAAACAGTAGTAAAGCTTAGGACTTATTTGGTAAAGTACCCGACTTTCTATTGTGTGAAAAAATTTAAGAGTACATTTCTATTTGATTATTTAGTTCTGTTTCTAGTTAAATTATGTGACATTATGTGTCACCATACTACAAGTACCTACAACTACTTGTCAATCCTACTATTGTAAGTAATGACGGTGATTGAAAAATATAAAATATAGTAAACCCATTCAGTCACATATGAAGTCTTTCTTCATTTTAATCTGTGGCACAACACAAAGGCTTGTTTATAAAACTACTGAATATTGGTTCCGTTTATAAAAAATTATCTATACTCAAGACTGAATAATAAAATGACTAAAATATTTACATTTTAAATTCAAATTTGAAGTATTCTTCCAAACATCAGCAATATGCAAAAACCTCTTAGTTGGATTGATGCAGGCAAAACCATACTTGGCCATCATTTTTGTGCCACAAATTTTTTTTTCCAAAAAAAGTGTTTTCACAAATAAGTATTAGGTGAACTGGGCAAGGTGGCTGGTTCTAGTCCCACAACTTTATATTCAAACCAACAGCTTAACCTGAATTGCTTCAGTAAATAGCCAGCAGTATAAACAGATTAATATAAAAACATGTAAAAATTATTGGCAGAGAAATTTAGAAACCAGGATTATATATTATAACATGGAACTATAAAGATGTCAAAGTTATCTTCTACGTTATCTGTTTTTCTAAATCAGCAGTCCTCCTTTAATATAGAGAAGCCTTTATTTTCACATTCAACTCTGTGACTTCAGGAAACAGTCATTTAATATAGGCTTCTAATTCTAATTAAATGTTTCATATAATACATAAGAGATTAATAGATAAATACTTTCTTCATATGGTTACATTGGTAATTTTATTCAAATAAAAATGAGCTAAATGTAAAAGCAAGCACCTTTATTTGTCTAATAGATATATAGACTTGTTATTATATAGTTTTTTGCAGTTTTGCAGTACACATTTACCAGCAGTGGTTAAATAGGCAACCGCTAATGAAATAAAAATAAAAATACAACAGAAATTGTCAAAGGTATCAAAAAATTTTTAGCTACTACTTCATTCTATTGGTCTGTCATAGTGCAAACTGTACTTTCAGTAAGACAGAGTTTCAACATGCACTAACATTAAAAATGTCTCTGTCTTTCAAACATTTTAAAGTGTACACTGCATTCATAGTGCCTCTGATTCAAGTTGTACTATCACCTACATCTGATTAATCAAATAATTCAAGAGAATAGGGCAGATAGGTGGTAATGTAATAGTAAACATGTAGTTTACATTTGGATAAGGGAGCCTCTGCTATATTAACTGTAAATTATTTCCAACTGATAAACAACAGTTTCATACAAGCCTTTCTCTAATGTCCTTGAGGCTTCTCAGTTTTGCTCATATGATTTCTCATATGATTCACACTAACAGTTAAACGTTGTTGAAGTTGGTTCCTGAAAAAAAGCATATGTGTGCCTGTATATGTAGGGGAAAAAACTGAATAAAGATTTGCCAGGAGATGCTGAAATCCCAAGTCTCACAAAAACTCACCACCTCCCAGCTGCTACTCAGGTTCTATCGCACAGTGTTTTGGAGAAGAGAAAACTGCAAGAAACACTGAATGATGAACTGTTTCAGAAATTCTGGGCTGGCGACAGAGTGGGTCCGGGCTTGGCAGTGCGCTCAAGAGCAGCCGCAGCGATCCACAACCATGGAGGGGATCTTGCCATAAATGATCTGCTCCTGCCTGTTGAAGTAGAGCATGTTGATGGGGGACATCTTGGTGGGGGTGCAGCAGGGCCCAGCCGTGCCCCGCGGGTTGGCCTTGTTCACCAGGTGGGTGTGGGGGTACTTCTGCAGGTGCATGTATTCGCACTCCCCGGAGCAGTAGTTTGCCTTGTAGCGCTTGGGGGCGATAATCCAGTCCCAGCCAAAGTCCTCGAAGTCCACAGTGAGGGGGTAGCGGCAGCAACGTGACTCGGGTGAGTTCTCGTCACAGTCCAGGCCTGAGTCCCTCGTTGACCGTTTCGGGCCGTCAGAAATTTTCACTTCCATGAAAGGTTGCTGGGAATCCAAGAACACAAAGGGCATAAACACACAAATGAAATTATTATGACAAATATTGCTCAGTACACCTCACAAACTGTACACTCAGTTTTCACAGGTCACAAGAGCGTTGCCTTCCATGTGTAAATGTGTGGCTCTTAGGCATTGGTACTGTAAAGGATTACCACTTTAATAATGAACAGAAGAGAGAATTCCACGTATTTCCTGTTATTACAACTGTTGATGTTTCCTCTAGATTAAATTTTACATTAGATGGCCGTTGATATAGGGGGTTTTTTTAATTCAATTTTTTAGAATGAATGGTCATGAAACAACACCAATACATGTTCCAAGATCTGAATGAGAAGAAAAACTATAGTCAAATGACTATAGTATTTTTTCTTGCGCTACAAACATTCTGAACAGTTTTTCGCCACATTGACATGATGCGGGGGATCCAGATTTGGGTTATTTATATATTAACACTTCCCTGTGTTAAATCCCTTAATATTATTCGCAAACTGGGGTCGTTATAAACTCTTATATTTTTATTACGAATACGGCACTCACCAGTCCCTCTTCTCCCTGTTCCGCCGAGGTAACAGCTAAATCATTTCCGTTTGAGTCGAAAGCATTAATCTCAATCCCCCAGTTCGTCTCCGGCTGTCTCAACCACACTTGGAGTAACTGTTTCACATCTATACTCTGCCAAGAGCTGGTCCCCGCGTATACATCAATCTTCAGAGAGCGGATTCTTACATGCCGGTTGCCTTCAGTAACCGGTTTTAGACGGGAGATTTGCAGAAACACAGTCGTGGCTTCATCTGCCGGCCGAAGATATATCCACAGTTGCGCTTTTACGATTCGGTTTAGTTGAATCTTCGGACTGAAGGAAAAGAAACAACACTTCGGTTTCTCGTCCACTTGGACAATTGTTTCAGCTAATGGGGAAAACACATGGATATATTATTGAAAATGTTTAAATCGAATGAAAATGTAAAAATAAAAACATTCTAGATAATTTTTTTAATCAATAAATGTAATGTTTGTTAGGCCAAATTAACACATATTAATTTATTACTTTAAGTTTTACTCATGGACATATTTTATATGGCATTCTAACGATTCAAACGATTTTTTATCGGTGCATATCAGCGTGTCGTTGATCATTACCAACCTTTCATCAGTTTCAACAGAAACCATATAGAAAAAAATGGCTGGGTTCCGGAAGAAAACGCTGTCTTTACGTAATAGTAATTCGTTTAAAACGACTATGATTTGGTCACTTACTACCTTTTGATCCACGCAATCTATGTTACTACTCGTTTATTATACCACATTTCCTTCACAACAATTTGATGTTTTATTAAACCATTGAAACTTTATGCTAAACTATGAGTTCTATTTTTTTCCATCTGAAAATTATGGAAATACTGATAATTTTGGCAGATAAAACAATTTCCTTCGATTGATGTCAATTCATTTTATTTTATAAATAAGTAGATAGTCCGCATCATATCGTAATTTAAATAAATCAAATGTAAATGAGTTTGCATGAAGTTTCTGTGACTTTCGCTGCTTACATTTAGTGTCGCATTTCCAGAGTCGTGAGCATGCAGATCCCGCAAAGCAAAACGTGGACAAAAAGTTCAAATAAAGTATCGAGAGAACGTACGCTCTGTAGCCATGGTCATAATAGTTTCTGTGGTGGCATGTTCATCATCCTCTTCCATTATCCCCTCATTATTATCATCCGCAAGGACGTCGTACTGGTCAAGAAGTTCTTGTAATGGGGGAGCTTTGGGTAGCAGCTGCTTGACAACGTCTCGGCTGATATTGGGAGCCTGCTTGAGGCGAAGTTTGCTTAGAATTTGAGATTTGATTGCTTGCAGTCTCATGAGTTTACTGACCTGTCTAACCTCGCATGTCGAACATTGCTCACTATCCTCCACTGTTATTGAAGGTTGTTGCGCTGTAATATCCCCCAGACCCACTGGACAAAACGGAACTAAGAAACTCAAGTAAATTAGAATTTGAGTCGGCTGCATATTCCCAGATTTTGTGCCGTTCTTTAATTTTGTCTGTGAGTGTGCTTCCTGGTTTACGACGCACTGAGGATTTTCTATACTGGAAATCATGCACTGCACTGATAGATGTCATACTGTTTTTCACCGGTCCTTTTTATACCCCAACTTTGGCTTCTCTATTTGTCGTCAAAATTATATGATTGGCTGGCCTGCTAACAATGAATCCACCGGCCAAACGATTCATTTCTATGTCGAACTTTAAAGAGGTATGGCAACGACAAATTTATTTTATGAGACAACTAGCCAATATATCAAGGAATCTTTTTTATCGTATCGTAGATTATTTTATTTAATGCTGGACCTCTGGAATTTAGCTGGAAAGTGCTGCATACACTTTCATCTCATTATAAAATACATGGATTTTACAAATGAATTAAATTCATTAAAAGTTACAAAAGTCTATTTTATCAAAGTTTATTAAATCCCATTACTTTCGAAAAAACTTTTTAAAAGTCTAAAGTGAAGCCTGCCATCTGCTGATGAATTAAGAAATAACTATTAACGATGAACTATTCACCACAAATGCGAAAAGGTGCATTATAAAATGTGCGCGATTTTATCAATTAATACGACACGAAAGCCATCGTCTTTGGCTAAGTTTTAAATAAATATTAATTACCCAACTTAACAAAGTCAACGAAGAGGTCTTAAAGGTGTAAATTACACCCTATATGCATCACTTTTTTTGTATGACGGATGTCTGTCTCGCAGTCCAACACGTAGAGCTATGAAGTAGCACTGGGTGTTAAAGATCTTGAACTTTGACGTGAAACACTATTCCAGCTTGTATAGCTAGAATGCCAATGCACTATATTGTTTTACTGGTGCTCCACCACCAATTGAAGTTCCAACCGTCATGAGTGGAACATTTAGTTTTTTTTATCAAAAACTGGCTTCCGTGTGCATGTATAAGAATACCAGATGTTTCTAGATTGCCGAAATGTCTACTGTAGAAACATATAAGGACAAAATAGCCTGACAAATATTTTGGTTAATGAGCAACGCCACTTACTGTTTGTAGGATAGCTACAACTGATTATCCTAGGTTTTATTTGTAGGCACTAGTTTCCAGCAACCACTACTTAACGTAACCCCTGTTTGCAGCTGAATAAGTGAGTAATTTTTGTGCAGGTAAGCCACTTTAAAATAATGAGTTAATTCTTTATGAAAGTAGAGACAAGTTTAACTTTTCATGTATGGAATCTAGCTACTATCATTATCATCACATTCATATTATTGTTATGCATATAAATCTAAGTTGCTAAACACATTTGAATCATCTATATTTTAGTTTTATCACACACGGCTCTGCCACGCATATAAAATGTCCTATGGGAAATTAATCTCCAGGTTTCCTGCAGAGAAAGGGGGTGTGCATAGGGCAGAGGCAGATGAAGAGATGAACACACTGAAGTTAGAGCTGGGGGAAAAACGCCTTGAAAGATTTTTACAGTTTTTCTCAAATTGATTTTTTCACTTTTTCAAAATATTTAACTCCAACCTCAGATCTATATGCTATGTTCCCAATTCACTCTATGCCTTTTGCAAATTAGAAAACATAAAATACCTCAACATCAAGGATGCACAATGGAACGTGGCAGTGGAAAAATAAATTTGCAAATAACACGTTGCACCTTGTATTTCCCCTTGCCATGCAATGTGGTAAAAACAGTGGTGCATTACGGTCAGTCCATTGCATGCTTCTCCTGTTATCTCTTGGCATCCTTCATTCATGCCATGCCAAGGTAGATACTGCGGTTTGGTTGCACCTGTCACCCAGCTTGAGACATATTGTGTGAATTCCATTTCCCCTGCTCTTCCTCCTCAGACCCAGACTACTCTTCCTCTTTGCACTGCATGTTTTCTCAGTGCTCTTACTTGCTCATTTCTCATCATCACTATGGAACAAATAGCTGACCTCTTTGCCAGTATTTAGCATTGATTATTAAATTAAGCTAATAGGATTTCATTTCTGCAAAACAACTAACTACATTGGACATTTATTGTGTTCCAGACATATGCTTTGAGTTTGAGGAATAAGTAATATTTATATGTGTATTTACGTTTTAAAAAATTGTGAAAATGGCATGGGGTTGGGCAATAAATTATTATTGTTCTAAATAAATACATTTTGGTGTTGGTATGGAAAATCATTGTTTCAAATATTTTGATTTGAGCCTGGGCCTGAGCCTGGGATCTTGCCAAATTGACCTTTGATAAACTTTTCTAAATTCATGCCATGTAGCCGTTGTTGAATGGAAGAGCCTGCTGTAATATTTGTCACACCAGGGTGTTTTTCCAGTTTGCTATATTTTGCTTTGCATACAACACACATAATATTCTTGTTGTAATGGAAGAGACCTTAATTTCCACAGGAACAAAATGGAAGAGACCTTAATTTCCACAGGAACAAAATGGAAGAGACGATGCATGGACAAAGGTGAAGGAAAAGAAAAGAAAAATAGGCCAGTTGAGAGTGACATTTAGAGAAGGGAGATTTGATAAGGGTCAATATTAAAAAAGTACCAGTTGTAGTCTTTTACAATAAAAACAACAACTTGATTTATACTTGAAGTATTTGAAGGGACATGTGCCCTGAAGTACAAAATTGGAATGAATTAATATCTGCTGTATCTTCCTGGCTTAGTCAGTAGTAGAGCAATTAACGGTTATATCAGGTCATGCCCACTAGAGGACACCATAATTCCAATACTTTTTACGTTCTGAATGGGTTCAAGTAACATACTAAATTATCGTGCCTTTATTATACCCTAGTTGGTTCAGCGGATTTTAACACTCTACTTGGATACCCAGGACAGTTTTTGGTGAAGGCGGCAGCCAGGGTTTCAATGTATCTGCTAAGTACCTTTCTTACTAACATTCCTCAGATTGACTAATTTACATTTTTTTTTTAAATGACCAAAAAACACAAGCCTGGTAGGTCTTCATTCGTTTAAGAGCTTCAAATAAATATCACTTTTACAGGACTTCAAATAGCGTGGACTCGTTGAAACTGATCGGAATTTTCCAGGTTGTCCTCAATGTCCAATAATTTTTTTAACCGAATCTGGTTCAGAAATTGTCACTTCGGAATCTCAGTGAAAGCATACCAGTACATGTAAGCTAGAAGGCGAATTCTTAAAACATTTGTGACTTTCATTTGTCTTTTTTTCATCAAGAAACGTGGGATTTAGGAAATAATAGCATTTCTTCGATCGAATGTGGGATGTTCCTTCGTTTTATATACTCACATTTTGAACTTCTAGATTCACAGTCAAAGGTAGGTTGCTAGATGCTTGTTTCGTCACAAACTGTTATATAAAACCGAGAATGTTTTTTTTCCCTCTATTGTAAACATAAAGGTGTGCATGTAACTAAAAGTCTTAATGTATGTTACAATATGATCAGCATATATAACAATCGCTCTTTAATTTACAAGGCAGTAACATAAGCGATAACTTTTATCTTTACGCAAAACGTTGACGCCAAGCAAGACTGTATATTCGATACTCAGTCCTGATTGATTACATAGTGTCTATAAAATGAGGGTTTATTTTTCTTTAAAAACGACCTTGAGTATCCACGCAAGGGTATGGGTTTTAAAAGGAATGATTACGATTATATTACACTGTGTTCATTCTGTCTATTAATTCGTTTAATTTAACACAATTAGTGTTTATTTGCCACGGCGCGGTGTGGACATAAATACAGTAATCCATATTAAGTGCTTCGGGCGGGGTTGTTTTTTTTTTATGATATACTGACGCATTCCACGACGACATACCTGAACGCGGACAATAAAAATACAGCAGTGGTGCAATCGGGTACAGAGGCGTTTGAACTACTCGCACATTGCACAAGTTACCGGAAAAAAGTTTAGGATTATTTTACAGAATGTTGTTTTCAGGCCCAGTGAATGCTTTCACTAATTATAAGACATTAATAACATTTAATAATAGAATTATACATTTAAAAATAATGGTTAATACTATTTTTCTGATATAAAGCGTTCAAAGAGACTTCCTCCATCATGCTGCATCCTATCTGCAACAATCACACAACCTTACTGTAGGGAAAATTTAGACATCCACAAACTCTCAGGAACCCTTACAACCATAAAGAACACACTCTTAATATGCTTTATACACTCAATGATTAAGAGGCATTAAATTATATGAGATCAGCAAAGACGATAATGTTGCTCACTTAAATAAGATCCATCACTTAAACTGTCTATCTGGTCAGGCTTTTTATCTGTCAAGGGGGTGATTCGTTTTTTAAATTTCGAATTTTGTATACTTTGTTAAAGCAATAAGACATGAGAGGATGTGTGATATTATTATTTGTCAATGTATGTAATGTTTAGTTATTTCAATTACATGAATATACTTTTATTAATATTAATTTGATGAATATCCACTAATAATGTCGGCTTCCCATTGTATAAATACGAATAGAAAACAAAATATACATTTGAAAAAAAAAACCTGTAGTCCTTGACATATTCTATTTTTTGAGTGAATGACAGAAATCATTGATAGCGCACTAAAACACTCCTCTCTCTTTCTGAAGACCCCAGGATGTCCACTAGTGGGTCTGGGAGCATGACTGTCTATGTGGACCATTCTACCTCTAGCTGCATCGGTCACAAATCAGCCTCCTAGCAACAACTTTGAACCACCCCAAACCATCCAAAAAAAAAAATTCCCTGGTTGAGGAAAAGGAACTCAACTCATTCTCCTTTGTTCTTTGTTCCCACTCTTTACTTCCGACCTTAAACCAATGCTACATTATTTATATCATGGGATGTGTCAAGTCGAAACACAGAAACCTGACTCAGGATGCCAGCTCGGTGGAAAAGGGCGGCTGCAAGCAGGCGAAGGAGGCAGGAGAGCAAACGAATTTGGTCAAGGTGGAGGCAGGGTTGAAGGCTGGGCTGGGGGAGGACTCTCTGCAGGTCAACCCGGCCCTGCTAGACTATGCCCAGCGACTGTCAGTGGAGATTGTCACCCGTGCTGTAAAGCAGTGGGTAGAGCTGGACAGTCGGTACGGTGACATACCTTACATTGAATGTGACTTGCCGTGAAACCCAGCTTCATGAAATACACCAAAGGACCTTTCAGCTCTGTTGCTTCACCCCCTGCAGAGTATCTGAGAGGTGTTCCAGTGGAATAGAGGAAAGGCAGAGGAATTAATTTCCTCCACAATTGCTGGCTCTTTCTAGGTCTAACCCTAACCCTAACCCTAACAATGGTGGTCCAGGTGGAGATATTTTCTTATAGACACTACATTAAAATACATTTTCCCAGAAATCACTGCAGACACAATTGCATTGGATAATGTATTGTTTGTACCTTCATAGCTCAGAACTGATTAGTGCATGGCACTGGCACCCATCAGAAAATAGTCATAATTGGTGAGAGGTGGGAGAATACTATTGCTTTAATATTACTGTTAATGTGGATTACATGGGCACTACATATAGTTTCTCAGGAAGAAAGGGCATTTCTTTGCTAATACGAATCTGGGTTTATCTTGGCTGGTGACCTGAAATTCAACACCTTCCAAATAAACTATAAATAGGACTTTTATGGCCAATGTCTATTTGTATGGTACATTCTCCTTCATCAGTATATCAAAACACGTTTCTGCAGCTGCAGGGTAAAGGGCTACCATTTATTGGACCACTAGGCTTTATGGCTAGTCAATGGGGACTCACAAAGGTGTGGGTGAACAGCCACTATTCACACAGGGCCATTGCCTTGAAGGTTCTGACTAAAAACACACCTGGTCGCTATTTCTGAATAACCTCACGGAATTACCTAATAAGGCATTGAAGTAAAAGATTAATATGGAATAGAAGACAGGTGACACTACAACTATTCAGGTGTAGAGTTTGTTCTCACACCTCTCTGAAATATAAAAAGACAGACATCAGTATATTTCAAGAATTTCAACAGCAAAAATGTTCAATGCCAGTTCTTTCTTTCTTATATAGTTAGCTTTATTTTTCTGTTTGTATCTAAAAAAATAAAAATTCTACTTTACTGCCATATGCTGATAACGAATGTGCAACTCTCGTTAGCCTTGACATTTGTATTGAAGATATAGATTGTCTTAAAATAGCCTGTTGCTATTTAAAGTGGAGACCATGCATTTAAAATAAGTTGTTTTGTTATGGGGACAACAATATGGGATACTCTTTTGAATGTTAACACAAGCACAATAACTAAAATGGTGAAGTGTTTTATACGGTATAAAAAATGAAATGGCCACAATAGAATTATAAAACATTTTAAAGACTAATTCAATCTCTTTCCATGCACACATAGTGTACATAGAGTCTGGTTTGTCATTGCATGCTAGAGAAAATTGATGTTCAGTACATTCCTGTTGAAATATCAAAGATTCTGTGAATCAATTGTTTATTTGTGGAAAACAGGGTAAGTCATATTTTATAGAAACAGAATAGAACCACTGATCTCATCTATTCTAAAAAGATAAGAAGAATGTGGGACTTCATTTGTATTTATAGTTTTTGCAAAGGTATACCTCATCAAATATTTGTTCAATGAAAAGCCACAGAAATAATATTCTTTAATCTAGGCTGGAACCAAATCAAAACTTTGTTAACTCGCTAATTACACTTTACGTAACTAATAGCTTTTTGTTTTTATGAGTAGAAGAAATGTAATACTTTCAAAAAAGATATAACGCTATTAAATACAATTGTAGTAAATTGAATTAGTGGGTTGTCCAAATTGATTTACTTGGTCCCAGCCATATTCTTAGTCAAGAGATTAACCTTAACCATCAAAAAAGTAAATTACATAATGACATAAATAAATGAGAAGGCTTTTTGAGTGACCAGCCTTTCCCCCTAAAATAATTTCCCAAAAATTTCCCAGAGGGTACAGTGTTGCCTGGAATATATAAGTATTATTGAGAAATTCTGGTAGAAATCTCTCTAGAATGACTAGAGTAACAGTGACAAACTATTTTAATTTCACCATCCTTTCTTATTGTGCTACTTCAAAGAGAAACTGTAAGGAGACAGAGGAGTCCAGTTATTCAAGGTGTCCACATTATAATTGCAAAATCTACTTTTGTATTTGACATATCTCTGGAGATGTATCATATGTGCTAAATGCAATATCTACACTGTTTGAATCTGTAAATCAAGCAACAATTAAAAAAAGCTTCACCAAAAAAAATCAAATTTCTTCTGCCGGTTTTTGACTTGTGCCCTCTTGACTTGTGACTGCTGCAGGAGAGTGGAGAGGTGCAATATAGATTAGTTGTATCAATAGATAATGCATCAGAATGTGCAGCTGTTTAATTCTATGTCAGCCCTATATATGATCACTCTGTCTCTGCTATCTCTCTCTTTCCAGTACAAGGAGTTCACCTTTACCTTAACGTGACTAAGTCCAGAACATGTGCTTTCAGCCTGACCTGAAAGAATATTTGGTTTAGATAGCCATTACTCATATAGCCATCAACTTTAAACTCAGTGCCCAGAGTTGTGTCTCACAAAATATGCTGAAAGCTGACTCGAGACTGGACTAGAGAAAAGGCACCTCAAGGCAATCCAATATTCTGAGTTGATTTGGATTGGAACTACTCAGTTTAGATTGGAAGCATGACATCTGAGTTTTGTCATCACTTGTCTATTATCTGTCATTGGTGTGGTTCACACTCTCCACTCTGCCCACACCCTGGTTAGCTTGGTCAGTGTAATGATACTGAAATAACCCTGTCACCATAATATACATTCTGGGCAACCAAGGGTCATTATTGAGTCAATCTACTATTACTGAGTCAGCTTTAAGGAAGTAGTGAAACTACTACACTTTGGAGGTCCCAAAGGTCTCAAAACACTAGGAACTAATTTACAAAAAATGCTCTGAAATGCTGCAGTACATGCGGTAAAGAAAGAGCAAGAAACGTTTGCAAAATAAATCCAGAGGAAAGAGATCCCCCTCCCACGCCCTTACAGCACAGTGCATTTGAACACTTTGGCTTACAAAGCCTCTTTGAAAGTTATGGTCACGACTAAAAAGATAAAATAAAAAATATGTATGATATCATAAGAGAGACAGTATTCTGACTGATGTGGACAAGCACTTGTTAATCTGTGTTTTGTTTAGTCATATCCTTCACCAGAAAATGCATTTCGAAACCAGCCCAAATTTGAATCTATACTGCATGCATGCAGGCATTTCTTTCCACCAGAATGCAATACTCTGTTGCAAAACTGGTGTTCTGATTATGTATTTAAATTTGGTTTACCTTGTTTTGCCATTGTAGTTGTACACCACTGAGGACAAAAATGTCAGATCTCTCAGAATTCACAAAGGGTAATTTGGGCCATGTTTGTGAGTCACAGAGTGAATGACAACAGAGTGAATGACAACAGAGAGAGAGAGAGAGAGAGAGAGAGAGAGAGAGAGAGAGAGAGAGAGAGAGAGAGAGAGAGAGAGAGAGAG
>JAOVYW010000031.1:1597036-1614985 GCA_025775045.1 Hiodon tergisus
CCCACACACACACACACACAGTCAAGACAGGACTGAATAGTAAATGGCGCATATGAATTTAGTCGATAAATTATCGATTCGATTAGTTCAATGCCAAGGAAAGTCAGTCATACATTTATTTACATTTGTTTTCTGGACTAACCTACATATATAAGTAAGAAAATATGTAAGCGTATATAAATTTTGGATATTTTATAATATATACCCTTTCAGTTGAAAAGTGTTTGACTACCAATAACACATCTAGAAAATTAACTTACACATTTTAATGTCTTCCTTTCTGCAGTTTTCGTGACGTATATCATCAGATATTTTATCTATATTTTTCCATTATGCTTTTAGTATAATTATTTATCATTTTGAATAGTGGAAGTGTTCTGGTTCCTTTTAAGTTTAAAACATATATATTTTATATATAAAAAACAATGCGAGCGCGGGGTTAAGGTTCAAAGGTCGAAGTTCCTGCGGAAGTTCGAGATGCTTTTCTGTTTCTAGCAGACAATATGTTTATTATTTAACATGTAATTTAAATTGATTTAAAATAGGTCCCCAACATCCACCCGCAGCCGCTATCGAAGCGATTCATAGAATGCTGGCCACAGGAGCTGTAAGATTGTTTTGTATAGTTGTTTTAGCTAGATTTTTATTGGCCTTTTAAGGCCTTTAAATTATAATATATAATATTATTATAACGTTAATTCAGATTTCCCCGCGTGTAGTTTTATTTTTACGTTCGTTTGTTTCTCTTTCTAATTTCACGGGAATGGAATGTCGGTCTAGTAATACTTGTAGTAAGTCTGTGTAGAATTCAACACAGGTTTATGTTCATCCCGTCTTCTAGCTTGATGCGAGTTAAGAAACGTATTCCGTTGTTAACTGGCCGGGCATTTGTTAATAACTGATAATACACGTCTGGAATACTTAGGCATGTTGTTTGTTAATCGATAGCCTGCATTACATTAGAAATAGTTTATTAATTAACCAAGGGTTAAGCAGTCTATTTAACTAGAATGGGTTTGTATTAAAATGAAGAATTGTGGAACATGTTACCGGAATTGTAAAAACAAAACCATGTTCTTGTTAAATTGGGTATTTTGACACAAATCAACTTGCGTGTTTTTTATTTTTTAAATTTTTTTAACTAGAACTAGTTTAATTTAAATGTTTTCTTGTTGTAAATGATATAGTGAATCCTCGTGTTTTTTTGTGGCTGGTCCTGTCATCAAACCGTTTCAATGTCCGTACATGAGGAAGTTCACAGCTAATTAAAAATAATATAGTATGTAAATGCTTTATATCTATTTGCGCATAGATATTTAATAAAAATTCACGCGTTTCCTCTTCAGCACTTGTATTGTACCGACCTTTAAATTTCGACGTTCTCTTAGAAGCTGAACAGATTTAAGTCTGAATCTGTTTGTCCACCCTGCTTATTTTGTAGGCTGTCACTACAGCGTTGGCACAAGTGGATAGGGAAAAAATCTATCAGTGGATCAACGAACTGTCGAGCCCAGAAACTCGTGAGAATGCCCTGTTGGAGCTCAGTAAGAAGCGAGAGTCGGTACCGGACCTGGCGCCCATGCTGTGGCACTCCTGCGGCACCATCGCTGCTCTCTTGCAGGTAGGTGGCTGTGGTCCACAGGGAATGCAATGCACCTGCGAAATTTCGGTCTTTATTTGGTCTTTATTTTATTTTTAACATGTGAGCACCTCAGCAGGTTTGTGGTATTGAAGTGTACTTTGTAGACGGACCTTCCTGTAAGGTGAACATATTTGGTTGATTGCATTTATTTTCCAGGAAATCGTCAACATATATCCCTCCATTAATCCACCTACCCTAACAGCACACCAGTCCAACAGAGTATGTAATGCTCTTGCACTTCTACAATGCGTAGCCTCCCATCCAGAGACAAGGTAACTGTTTATTTTCTGTCCTAATTATTATACTTTTGTACTATGTGCAGTCTAGGGTTAGAAACTTTCTGTGTGTGTTTTTTGTGTGTTTATTTTCCAGGTCAGCCTTTCTAGCTGCACACATTCCATTGTTTCTGTACCCCTTCCTGCACACTGTCAGCAAAACGCGTCCATTTGAGTACCTGCGACTGACCAGTTTAGGAGTTATAGGTACCATAATCTTCAGCTGGCATTCTTTTAAATGTGGTGTTTCATTTTAAACGGGAGGCTTTAACGTCTTTCTGTCTGCAGGAGCACTGGTCAAAACAGATGAGCAGGAGGTGATCAACTTTCTCCTGACTACAGAGATCATTCCGCTGTGCCTTCGCATCATGGAATCTGGAAGCGAGCTTTCCAAAACGGTGCAATGGATTGTATCTATTGTACAAATCGTTGTGTCACAGTGATGGAGTTGCGTGAAACATGTGTTGATATTTTATAGTGACCGTAAAGACAAAATTGCTTATTTACTTTTTTGTTGACCAACAGGTTGCTACATTCATACTACAGAAAATCCTTCTGGATGACACAGGGTTGGCTTATATTTGTCAAACCTATGAGCGCTTTTCTCATGTGGCTATGATACTTGTAAGTTACATATGATTAAAAATGTAACGTAGAAAAATGTTTTTGTTACTTGCTGTAGTTGTATTTGCTTAGTTGAATTGTATGGCTTTGTATATTTTCAGGGGAAGATGGTCTTGCAGCTCTCTAAAGAGCCCTCTGCTCGTCTTCTGAAGCATGTTGTTCGCTGTTATCTTCGTCTCTCTGACAATCCCAGGTATTGCACCCTTTTCTGTAAAAAGAAAATGGCGTACCACTCTGTCTGCAACTGGTGTTTCTCTGAATTCCCTCTAGGAGGAGCTATGCACTAAACATGTAATACAATTGCCTTAATTCTTAATTCTGAGTATTTCTCAAATTCAGTTCTTGTGTTTTGCCGTGATGGATATTCTGGCTGAAAAAGGATAATGGGGAGGTGTATGTCTAAATAATGAATGTGACCTCAATTAATCTTTTCTCCCTACTTTCCCAGAGCCAGAGAAGCCCTCCGCCAGTGCCTCCCTGACCAGCTGAAGGACACCACCTTTGCCCAGGTACTGAAGGACGACACCACCACCAAGCGCTGGCTGGCACAGCTGGTGAAGAATTTGCAGGAGGGGCAGGTCACAGACCCCAGGGGCATCCCCTTGGCCACACAGTAGCTCCAATGTCCAGTTTTGTAGAGGGAGCTGTTAAAGGGTGTTATTTCCAAGTCTTGTTTAAACACTTGGATTAAGATCCATTTTTGTCATTTTAAATGCTAAATCTTGACTGAAATGTTTTCACGATTGCCAATAAAGATGTTCATAATTTGAGTGCGGTTTTATTTAATGTTATTTGTATAGTGTACTTTTAGTTTATGTGGATGTGTTCTCAAAAGTTTTTGAGAATGTGATGATGTACTGTTAAGGAAAGCTGGAAACCATATTTTTCGGTAGTTCTGGAAAGACGCTTCTTACAATTATGAAATCAAAGTACACACTGGTTGAGTACTTGCTAATGTGAAATTATTGACACAAATGGTGAAGATAGGTCAATTTGGTTTGTTTAACAGCAGAAGCAGCTGAGACAATCTCAATATATTTTAAACAATTCTCTGTGTTTCTCTAAGATCACATTTCATTCGGTGATTGTTACCAGAGGAAAGCTATTTTATGCTTTAACTCTGACATATCTTACAAAGCATAAGGAGATATATCAATCAATACTTTAGCAAGTCTTGTTTGTGTCTCAATGAAAATATGATGTTCTGGTCATGTTTCAAAAGGATGGCAATAAAGATATGTCATGAACCTCCGGTTAAGTTATGGCCTTTTATAACTAAGGTAAACATCGTTGAATGTAATTTTCACTCTGGTTATTGAATGGAAAATAGTTGAAGGTGCTGTCTCACCAAATATTGTGAACTATACTTTTTTATAATTCATAAAAAATACTTGCACAGAATTTTTATTTGAGGTGTTTCGGGTTGTAGCTGAACCCACTTGTAAGCACATCTAATTTATGTAGGTAGACTCTGGCATGTACAATAAGGTGTCATGGTTTGTCAAACCCCTTTGCAGGACCTGGCAGGGTCATCTCCTAACGTTGGTGAATGTGTAGGTGGGGTGCACTACAGCCTGGCTTGGGGGGTAGGGATTGGGACCCTGTTTTAGGCAAGGTGTCTACTGCTTGAAAACTGAGGCAGGAAGGCGAGCTCATGTTGTGGATTATTAATGCCCAGAAATCTGAGGCGGGGACGGAGGGGAAGAAAAAAATGAATTAATGAGACCTACGCCAAATGGACAGAGATGCCCCCTCATCCCTTTCTGTCATTCTGTCTGCCTCTGCAATGTGAACGCACAAAGGCTTGACGAGAAATGGGGCAAAGGGCCAAACTAATGGCCCTTTCTAATTAGAGTAATGCTTTCATTTTCCTCTCCTCTGCCCCTTTGCTCTTGCTCTCTTGCTCTGTCTCTCTATCTCTCGCTCTCTCTTTTCTCTTACTGCACCAGCCGGTTAACTGGAGTGATAAATGTTTCATGGTAGTGGCTTGGTAATATAAGAAGGGACTGACACAAAGTACATAGGCGAGGATGCCGGCGAGGAGCTTGGTTGTGGCCCATTATGGTGGGTCTGTTATGGAGAGGTGCCAGAATAGGAAAATTACCTTCAAAGCAAAGCAAACAGATGGAACAAGTGGGAACAGACCTAAAAAAAACTTGCACATGACAGCTTACCTGTGGGTGGGAGGAAGGGCTTGTCCTGTTTATATTAAGTAGTTATTTTTTTAACCTGAATCTTTGATGAACACAATTTCACCTATTAGTTAATTGCACCTAGACTGATAGCCTTGTCTCCTGGGTGTCAATGTTTGAGTAAGGTTAATCCTGGTCAATGTTTTTTTTCTTTAACCCAATCCATTTAGGATATCCCTTCCCTGTATTATTTCACACGCAAAAAATCCGTTAAATCAATTACTGGGATCTGAGCATGACTACATAAAATCAGGTTCAGTAACCAAACTTTTTTGCTCTGAGCGAAAAATATAAAATAAACTAGAATAAAATATCATAATATCCATCCATCCATTTTCAAAACTGCTTATCTTGGTGAGGGTCGCAGGGACACCGGAGCCAATCACAGCAGGCATAGGCCGCAAGGCAGGGATACACCCAGGACTGGGCACACACAAACACACACCCACACAGCAATTTAGCATGGCCAATTAACCTAACCCACAAGTCTTTAGACAGTGGGAGGAAACCCACACGGACACAGGGAGAACTTGCAAACTCCACACAGACAGGCACCCCAAGCCAGGACTCAAACCCAGGACCCCTGGCACTGTGAGGCAGCAGTGATAACCACCGTGCCAACCCCTATCATAATGTCAAGAATACCAGTTCTATCCAAAGAATAATACAATTGTCATATACAATGTTTTGTTTTGGTTCTTAACAATATAACTTTGACAGAAAGATAATTGCAACATAAGAAGGCTATGGGGAGAAAGTGGACAGTATATGAGATGAAAAGCAAAGTGAGTGACAGGATGAGTCAGAGAAAGACAGGTGAGGAAGTAAAAAAAAGAATCAAGAATCATTACGAGAGACCGCAGAATAAGTAAGAGGGAGGGACCAAGAATTATCCAGTGACGGGGAGGCTGAGAAACAGAGTGAGAGGGAGGGAGAGAGAGAGGAGGGAGGAGGGAGCTTTCCCAACCACTCAGCTGTCAGTTGGAGCATGCCAAGCAGTGCAGCGGAAGACCGGGTCTGAGACAGGGCCAGCTCTCCAGGGCCACTCCCTGTCTCTAGCACAGGCCCTACAGTGTGGCCTACAATACAGGGATGTGCTTTTCTCTGGTGAGTGTCCCCTACCTTCTCTTCGTCTTCTTTCTATTACCCTTCTGCCACACACAAACCTTTGATGGTCCATTGACTCACTTGTTTACTTTCTCATAAGCCAGAATTCTAAATGCATCTTATTGGTGCATGTAATGGATTAATGTTATTGGCAATCTTGCTGCAGCTAGCACAGATGAAACCAGTTACTGTAACATATTACCATGCCTACTGTATCTACTGAGATGCTGGTACCTGCAGGGAAAGTGTTTGAAAGTGGTAAAGGTTTGTAGAGTAGATTCCGATGTAAAGACTTTTTCGTTTTTGGACTTTAGTTTGTTGTCATTTCTTAATGTATCTATCCTTGATGATTAAGAAAACAACCATTTTCTCTGTCTCTGCTGGCTTATTGTGGCCCCACAATATAACAGAAAGACAAAGACACGTGTTCTGTTTATAGTGTGTGTACATGTTTGATGAATTAGTGCGATTATTAGCCTTCAATAAATGTTATTGTGATTCTTGTGTTTGACAGTTTATCACTAATTACCAAATTTTCTGTCAGTGGGAACAGCTGACAGCAAGTGACCAGAACAAGCATCATGTGACAGACCAACAGCTAAAAGAAGCCTGTAGTGTGACACGATATAGGGTGATTTGGTTGAAGCAGAACTGTTCCAAATACATATGACAAACCAATATTCTGATATTCAGGGTTTCAGATTTAGTTTGAACTTGAATACTTGAATACACTAAAGTGTTCTGAATAGAATTCCCTTTAGAATAGATACTTCTCTGTGTTGACAGAAGAGATTTCCATCGTTCAATACATAACCTAATTGCCATGTAATTATGGCAGGGATAATGACAGCCTAGCTGCACAGTAGGGACGATTTGGTGCCCAAAGATCTCAGTCTACTTACAAGTGGTAAACAGGAACTAGACAATGCCCTACACTAGTTGAGTGGGATGCATCCTCCCAATGGAGGTTATTTTAGACAAGAACGGCATTAGCGCAGACTCTGGGACAATTTGGCTGCTTAATGAATGGAGAAAATGTATCTGGCTTCAGTTTCTGAGAAACCAGGTGTTTTGGGAGTCGGTGGTGGTATATAATTTCAATAAGGGGATGGCTTTTTATATTTTATAATCGCCCTCAGCTAATGGAATGGAATTAAAGGGCAGTGAGGCTGACCAATGTTTCCTGTCCTCTGAAAATCTAAATTTGTGCTCTAACTGTTGAATTTAATTTAATAGTTTGAGTCATGGACAATGATTGAAAAAAGTTGATAAGTTGTGATATGTACTACATTTTGAAGTCATGGCATGCAGCAATAACACAATTTACAAGTAAGAAAATGTTTTCATGAGTAAAGAAAATATCAGCTAACGCAAGAAACTGTATACCAACCTAATCCCAATCAAAAGTAATACAACAAGGCTCATGGTAAGTATCAAACACCCCTTATTGATTTCTGGCCTTCTTCCTGGCATCACATCAGTTTTTTCTTGTTATGGACTGTTATGGAAACTGTTATGTTTACATTGTTTTTTTGGCAGCAAATCCCAGAATTGTGATAAAACAACAAATGGCTTCAACCCGATGTGGCCTGCGTAAGTTAATTTAGTAAATTATTGAACTTATTTTATATTTATTTTACTTATGACATAATTTCTTCTATGGCCTCTAAACAATGTGAGATTGCATACATTCTGTGCCTATTGACAACATAATAAGCTTAAACTCATGATAAAAACTACATTCTGCTAGACAATATTTAGTGCTATAGCTAACCCTCTCCCCACCTTAGGTATCCAGGGTGATGACAACCTGCAGACCATGATCACAGGGACAGTGATGAGAAAGATCAAGTCTCGGACCTGGAAGAAGCAGCGTTACTTCAGGCTTCAGGAGGATTGCATGACTATCTGGTACAAGTCCAAAAAGGCTGGAAACGCCCACTCTACATGTGAGTACTGCCTGTCAAGAAGCATGGCACTGTGACAGACATGTTTTACCAGCAGCATTCTGAAATTGTTCTATGGACAATATCTTAGTCATGATTAAGAAAAAAGTTATCTAAAGTTAAACTAAAATCTGCCCCTGTTCTGCATGCAGTTTCTGTGAGTGATGTGGAAGCGGTGCGTGAGGGACACCAGTCGGAGGTGCTGCTGAGCATTGCAGACGAGTTCTCCCCAGACCGCTGCTTTACACTAGTTTTCCGTGGACGCCGTGGCAACCTGGACCTGGTGGCAGAATCAGCAGAGGAAGCTCAGTCCTGGATTAAGGGCATGCGCAAGTTGATAGAGAACCTGGAGACAATGGGCCAGAGGGAGAAGCTTGACCAGTATCCTTCTCCACACTAAACAAACAAAATTCTGTTCCTGTCACATGGTAGTGTTGTTAGCACATGCTCCCAAGAATGCAGAAAGTCCCAGGTTTGGATATATTGTGAAAAGGTGGAATGTGCCATGGTCAAAGGGTTGTTGAGGTGATGCACCACTGAGGTTTATCTGGCTAGATGTTATGTTTTAGGGAATTCACAAATGGAATTACTAGTCCTCCTTAAGTGACCTCAAAGGTGGATCTGTGACTGGTTTAAGAAAGCAGATAAAAACAAAGACGGGAGGATGAATTTCAAGGAGGTGCGGGACCTACTGAAGATGATGAATGTGGACATGAACGAGGACCACTCCCTCCGTCTCTTCACAGTGTGTTACTATTTACATTGTGTAATTCATCCAAAAAGCATTAATGAAATAGGCAAACCATGACTGGTAGTGATCCAGATCTATCTATCTATCTATCTATCTATCTATCTATCTATCTATCTATCTATCTATCTATCTATCTATCTATCAATCAATCTATCTATCTATCTATCTTTCTCAATGTGTGTGAGGTCTCTACCATTCCTTTAAGGTAAAGAGATGAAGCCCTCATTGCTTTCCCTCCTGTTACTCACAGATGGCAGACAAGTCTCAGTCAGGCACACTGGAGGACGACGAGTTTGTGATGTTCTACAAGATGCTCACACAGAGAGAGGATATTCTCCGAGTGTTCCACGATTACTCAAGCGACGGAAAGAAGCTGAGTCTGCAGGAACTAGAGGAGTTCCTGCGAGAGGAGCAACTGGAGGGAGAAGAGGGCCAACAGCGGGCCCTCAAGCTCATTGACCGCTATGAGCCCTCTGACACTGGTACTGCACTGGAATCGACAACAATGAATTGGTCCTGATTGTGATCAAAGCTTGGTACTGGAAAGTGAAACGCACTAGTACTCGTGGCCTTGAATCAAACTGATCAAACTGTCAAAAGTCAAATAATCTATAAAAATTATTTTCTGATTTGAATTTAAATTATAATGTAAGCGAATTAACAGAAAGGGCTGCATTTGCTCTATGTATAGGTGTAGAAGTCTGCTTTTGCTTTGCAAACTTTGGCAGAATTTTTACCGCATCCAGCAATAACAAGTAAATGTACTGCGTCAAAAATATCAATTTGAAAAATAAGTACATTTAGTTTAATTAGAAACACTTGGCTTAACTGGTGTCCGGACATTCTCAAAATATGGTTCAGGTAAAACTGATCACATTTTTGCTCTGTGGGAGTGGACACTTTCATATGCTGAGCGGTCAGAAAAATAGTAGCTTCAAGATAAATTCAAGAAGACGGCAACATAAATTTTGAAATAAGAATAATATTTATCTGGGCCTATATAATATTTATCTGTGATGCAGTTACGTATTTCATTTAACATTTAGCAAAATATTTACTATTTACTACTGTTTTATTAATTTCTCGATTGGATGTTTTTGTTGTGGGTACTCTGCTACAGCATCCAAAATACACTGGAAAAACATACTTTTAAGTATTAAGTATTCATTAATGCAGTCATTGAAATTTAAAAATCAAAAGGTGAATGCGGTTTCCCAAACAAAATGAAAATGCAAAGAAATAATAAAAAAAGACTTCCATTGTGTCTTGACACTCGTAGGCAACTATCCCCAAATTATAAAAGTAATTCACACTGAGTGCAGCAGGTGAAACTTTTGAAGTCTACGCTACTCATTTCAGACAGGTAAATGTATAGATTAAAGTGGACAGATGACAGTGGACACTTGACTGCATTAGGGGCTAGTAGCTTTGGAATATCGGTGCCACAAAGGCTTGACATGACAAATACAGTCAAACTGAAAAAGTAGACTTATTGTAAAGCGTTTTTTCTCCTCATCAGCCAAGATGCTCCATGCCATGTCCATCGATGGTTTCCTGATTTACCTGGGCTCACCAGAGGGCAACATCTTTAATCCCCAACATCAGGGCATCTACCAGAACATGACCCAGCCATTGTGCCACTATTTCATCTCCTCTTCCCATAACACCTACCTGCTCGAGGACCAGCTGCGAGGCCAGAGCAGTGTGGAGGGCTATATCCAGTAAGGAGCCACATTGAGATGTGCTCTTATGTTACCAAATTCTTAGTACTTCAACCATATTGTTGTTCTGGTACATAAGAATATTTTTATGTCCTGCATGGCTGCAGATTTATGATGATATGGAATGGAACTATCACTTTAATGGGAAATTAGCAACTTACAAACATGTTACATGTATAAGAATAGTTATTTGAAAAATGTCTGGGATATTTGTTCTGCGATGTTTGTTGTACCATGCCTGTGTGCCTGTGTAGGAATGGAGTAGTATGGAGAGTCAGAGAAGTTGGTGAGATGCTGATTCTTCTTGTTATAGATTTGTGTTAATAAACCACTGAAGTGCTCCCAGGACTATGCAGAGTTGACTTTAAATAATTGTTGCTTCCAAATTTGTAATTAATAAAATAAACAAAAACTCCATCCGATCAGCATAATTGAATTGAATCCACTTGCATCTATGAGCATACCCACTTATTGCACAAAGAGGGGCTTAATTCTTTAAAGCCATTAAACAAATATCATAAGGTTTGTTAATTATCGTTATTGTGAAAGTGTGCTGATTGAAATCCAACTAACGCAAATTTACGTAAATTTGGAAAATTGCCTATGGCTTATATTCAGTATTGATGTTTCTCTGGGGTTTTGTTTTGGGCCCTTAGTTTTGCTTTTCTTCAATCTTGCAGCTTTGTAACTCTATTTCTCTCTCTGGTTCTTTCATAAAGGGCCCTGAAGCGCGGCTGCCGATGTGTGGAGGTGGATTGCTGGGATGGTCCCAACGGAGAACCTATCGTCTACCATGGGCACACTTTCACCTCCAAGATCCTCTTTAAAGATGTTATCGTCGCCCTGGGAAATTATGCCTTTAGGGTGAGCAGCATCCTGATACCATGGCTAAACAATATCTGTATTTGGTAGAGTTTGTGCCAAAACTACAACCATGCTCATATCTTTGTCAGTGTGTTAGATTTAGTTTATGTCAGCATGCATAGGACACGTTTGACCTGTCTCAGATTCTGCCTGAGGGGAAACCACTGGGGTATAGGCTTTTCCCACCGATAATGCTCCACTTTTTAATTCACATCTTTAATTAAAGTCTCCTACCATCCCCTCTCCCAGGTATCAGAGTACCCAGTCATCCTCTCCATTGAAAACCACTGCAATGTCGAGCAACAGAGAACCATGGCTGAACACCTCAACCACATACTTGGTGATAAGCTGCTGAGGACCACGCTGGATGGCAATATTCCAAATGGATTACCATCCCCCCAGGTGAAGTGATTGGAAAAATTTCCAACCTCATCTATTCATCCACGATTGTTTTGTTACTGCATAGTCTCAGTGAGGTATTTATCCTTTATATTGAGAGAGGGCATGACCCTGAAGACCCTACACCCTCTAGGTGGTCTAGTGTTGAGGATACTGGACTTAGGACCAGAAAGTTGAAGGTTTTAATCCTGCTGTTGTAGCTTTGAATAAGATATTTTCAACATGCTTCATTGCTAATTTCTAAATGTATAAATATGTAAAGTATAAAATCACAGCAAACAACAATTGTTTCACAACTTGCCTCCCCTGCTTGATAAATTACATGATTGTTTCCAATAATATCTACTGCCTGTGTAGCATTTCTATACATCCAGGTGCTATATAAGCTTTGGCTACATTAAATTAAAAAAGTGTACAATATGTTGCTCCTATCAAATGTTGATTGGGTGGGATTCAGTGATAAGTGAAATTTCTCTTCTTCATCTAACTTCTTTTTCAGAGTATGGCTGTCCTTTCAAAACAATTTTAAAAAATAATATTTCCACTCTCCTCTTCATGGTCATACTATGCCATAGAATAGATATATGTATTCACAATTTATAACATAAAACAATATCGATATATGTAAATCAAGCATATTTTGATGATTTCTTTTCCAGCATAAAGGCAACTTTGGAAAATGAGGCTACTTAAGAAGAGAGACACGATGATGTTAAACTCTTGTGATTCACATTTTAATATCTTGCTGTATAGGAGCTAAAAGGCAAGATACTGCTGAAGGGGAAGAAAATTGGCAACCTTGAGGAAAGTTTGAACGGGGCGGCGGAAGAGTCCCTGACGGGCGAGGTGAGTGATGAGGACGAGGCTGCCGACATCGACGAGGATAACCTGCATGGCAGCAGCCTGCGGCGCAAGGGCAAGGTTAGTGAAATTCTTAGAACCGCTGACCATTGCAGGCTCACTCTAATGTTCCACCTGCACGACATAGGTGTCACTAAACACTTATTGTTAATGTAAATTTAAAATACACACTATACAGATGCCATTCTTGTCACAAGCTAACAGTTTTCTCATTTTAATCTGCATAATCACATGCACAACATTTTAAATGAATATGGAAGGTTCCTGAATATTGAGATATTAACATTTAAAAAAAAACTGTTTTTTTTTACCTGCTTGTCAAAGGGATCAGAAGTTAATAAACCAAGCTATTCTAGGCGTTTCACCTCTTCTTGGTGTTCTAGAGGATGAGCTATTTTAATGGCTGATCAGATCTGACATCAGTACCCTTTTATACCTCTGGGATTACATAAAAATACACACCTTTGTAAAATATAGATGTACAGAGGGCTGGGTCCAGACAGAGTGTGAGAAGATGATCTCTTGGCGGTATAATGTGAGCATGCCTTTTCCCCCTGATCACTTTGCACTGTGTAGTGTGAGATGGAGGGGGAGGGTAGTTGGTGGTTGTTGGTGGTTGTTGGTGGCACCCTCAATCCCCTCATCCTGACACCTGCTGTCAGGGAAAACTCTGTAGCTATGAGCCTACTTAACAATTTTTTAAAATCTATATGTGGCTCCCTAGTACACGCCTGGTCCAGAAGTGGTCAGAAACAATGAAGGTCAGTTTAGTTCTTTTTTTAAATTTATTATGAGGAGAAATTTCAGGTATTAAACATATACTCAGCTCTAATCGTATTAAAAAACAAAAACAAACTTTTCATTCCAAAACCAAAAATCCCAGATAGCTCCCAGACAGCTCTGCTGTCTATTTATTAAATTGGAAACCTTCTGGCCAGTTCACACATTTCTTCCCAATTTATGGAATGATTTCTAGTTAAGTTTAATCAGCACTAAATTTTAGGTAAAATCAAAAGGCCATGCAAGTAATGCCACAGGTAATGCCTATGTGTAATTGACCCTGAAGATTCATTCTGCCTAGAGACTGTTGCATGGAGTCCCTGCCTGCATGGTTTAAGTTTCGTAAAGGGGCAGTTGAGTACATGGAGCCCGGATAGCATTGCTAATTAGTTTGGATACAAGCCCGCCAGCCTGTAGCCTAACTGCCAGTAGAGCATGAGCAGCCCCAAGGCCGTTGCTTCTTTGCAAGATCAGCTTTTCGTAACTAAATGCCAAAAACTTCCTGTGAATATTCCATTCAAAATGTATATAAATCTCTATTAAAATGACAAAAGTAACATTACTGCAGAGTGAATACAATCAGATTAGTTGCTCAGCAGACGCTTAAAACCAAAGCACACAGCTTATGGTTTCTACATTCATCCACTGATACAGCTGGATATTTACTGAAGCAATTAAGGTTATGTACCTTGTCCAAGGATACAACAGCTGGGATGGGCCTATCAGCTTAACCATTACACCACCAGCTGCCCAATCCATCGGCAATCATCATTTCTATGGAGACTAACATTAAAACGTTAAGCCAATGAAAATTAAATTTCTTTTAATATTTTAAGTTTGCACACACCATGTGTTTTCATTAGAAATCAAAGCAACGGCTCTCCAAGGAACTGTCGGACTGCGTGGTGTACTGTAAGAGTGTCCACTTCATCAGCTTCAAGCACTCCCTCATTCATTCCAAGTTCTATGAGATCTCGTCCTTCACTGAATCCAAAGCCCGGAAACACACCAGAGAGTCAGGTGGGCTGTGAAGCTGAAACAACAGCAGGAGCTCCACAATTATAATTTGACGACACGAGAAAAACAATCCTGTGATATTGTTAGAAGGAAAAAAAAGAAAATGAATGACAGGGCTGTTGTTAAAGCTAATATTTTGCTTTACAGTACTGCTAAATGTGTATCTTTTTATCCAATCAGGGGTTGAGTTTGTGCACCACAATACCAGGCAGTTGACCAGAGTTTACCCCAGTGGCCTGAGAACAGACTCCTCCAACTTTAACCCACAGGAAATGTGGAATCTGGGGTGCCAAATAGGCAAGGCCTTTCTTACATGTGGCACCAAATATAATATAATGACATACTTTCTCAATTGCAAAACAAAAGCATCTTCAAATAAAAATTCATCAAGTTACGGAAAATCTCTTCAACATGTTCTACAAATGGAGAGCAATGAATTAGAGTGAATTATTATTATTACTATCAGATAATGCATAAGTACTGTCTAGCTTAAGTAACTAGTTAGTTGAGTACTGTTAATGGAGTAATAGCAATACTGAGATTTGAACCAACAACCTTTTGGTTGCTTTACACCACACAGCTGCCGCTAAAAAGGCTTTGGTTGCTGGTTCTCTTCTTACATGTCACCTATATATTTATGGGGTCCCAGTTGCTCTGAACTTCCAGACGGCAGGGGTGGAAATGGACCTTAACGACGGACTCTTCAGCCAGAACGGCTGCTGCGGCTACGTCCTGAAGCCAGAGTTTATGAGGAGCAGCGAGAGGAGGTTTGATCCAGAGAATCCTCAAGATCGCCATGACTACCGGCCCCACAGTCTTTCCATTCAGGTACTGCGCTAAGCGTGCTGTGCATGCTAGGGCTTTACGTGCTTACCAATTTACATTAATATAGAAAAAGATCTTGTTAAATACAAGTCCCTCATTATACCCTTGAGTAGGGCCTGCTTTTGGTTATGAGTGTGTCTATGTGCCTGGATGTATATTTTGCTAGTATGTGTTTTTTGGATGTGTTTTTTCTTGTATGTTTGTGTATACCTGTTTCTTTTTTCCTGTGCATGCTAATGTGTGGGTATGTGTGTGTGCGCCTTCTCAGGTGATAAGTGGACAGCAGCTTCCAAAAGTGAACATCAAAGAGGGCTCAATCGTGGACCCACTGGTGAGAGTGGAGATACATGGAGTGCCCCTGGACCAGGCTAAGCAGGAGACCAGATACATCGATAACAACGGTGAGAGTTGACCTAATGGACAAACAATGTGACATGACACAAATGAGGCAAAAGTGTTGGGAGTCTTTAAAAAAATAAAAAAATAATCATTTTAAAACTTGGTTCATGTCTCATGCACAGGGTTCAATCCGGTATGGAACGATACTCTACAGTTCACCATTCATGTCCCTGAACTGGCACTTGTGCGCTTTGTCGTGGAGGATTACGACAAGACGTCCAAGAACGACTTTGTTGGCCAGTACACCTTGCCATTCACATGTATTCAGCAAGGTGAGCCTGGTCAATAGCTGTGAGTGAACCATGTTTTACACATGCAAACTAGACAGACTAGATAGGACAATTAAAAGGCAGACATTTCAAAAAATGCTGTCACTATGTAAAACTTTTTTTTATCCCAGGATATCGTCACATCCACCTGCTCTCGAAAGACGGGACCAGCATTCCTCCTTCCTCCCTGTTTGTGCACATCAGGATCACTGAACTTGTTTGAAATAAATCAAACCTCCTGGAACTGCATGAGCCTCCTGCAAACAAAGTAAAGTTGGCACCGCAAGACTTCTCAATCCAAATTATCGTGTTACAAAGCTAATATATGCACCATTTGCTTATGCTTTGGCATGCAAGCTGTCCACATGCTGATTATTATCATCAGAGTAATGCAGAATAGTCAGATATTAAAAAACTGAGTTTACTGTAAAGTACAACAGTTGCTTTTTCTTTGGGCTCATTCGTGGAATGAAGGTAGGTATCTGGTTAACCAGAGGGAAAAGAAGCCTGTAAGAACAGATGGAATATCTTAAAGCTGGCGGACGTGTCCCATCAAGAAACAAACATGAACTGCCCTCCAACAACTCATTGACTGAGATTGATTTACAGCTATGATTGAGAAACATTACTCTGACATCTTAAAAGCAGACCTCACCAAAGTCAAACTTGGAACCAGACGGGTGAAGTAATATAGCGCCAAAGATTACATTGAAGTCTGCGTACTGAGTTTACAACAGCTTGCTGTCTTAAAGATTAACCTCACTTAACTAGTCATCAAATGGTCTACGATACTGTATATAGCAGGCTGATGCTTTAATAAAAAGCCTTGATTAATGCTTAGTTCAAAACAACACGTTGGAACAAGATTTATAAATATGCATGAACAATCTAAGTTTTAATTGTTGAAACACAGGCAATCAGCCACATGCATGGAACACTCAAATAATCATTTCCTGAGTGCAAGGAACAATAAAATTAGCCAAATAAAAAATAATTTAAAGCTGATATGCAAAGCAGCTAGACATAGCAGTATCATCTAATAGAATCAATTGCATCTAGGTCATGGAGTCCAGCGACCCCATGGTAGGCTTATATTTCAGTACTGAAAGAATTCTAATGAAAAATTTAATCTTCAGTCTTTGGATTTATATTCCTAATTATTTCACATTGTGGCACTTTCATTAGAGCAGTTAACATACAGAAAATTCTGTCTTATGACTGCTGTCATTTTTATATTTGTACAGATTTTGCTGCTGGTTTTATTAGTGTTATATTTTTTATACTTTTATTTTGCTCTTATTGTATCTTGCGCCTTCCTGTATTTTATTAGCACACGTACTTCCTTTTTGCTACTCTGGTTTGAGTACACTATCTGAAATCTGGGTTGTTTGTACATATGCCATGCACAGGTCAAAATAAAAATGACATTCGCTCCTAGTTTTGAATTGTACTTTCTAAAACATTAGTATTTCAATTTGTATATGCAATTTATAGATGAAGCACTCACCATAAGGTAGCCATCAAGTATTATAGTTTTTTAAATAGATAATAATTTTAAAAAACCGAGCATTTCGGAAATGGTCCCAACCCCTGTAACTTTTGAACCCCTGAACCGAAGATATATTGGGTTCATAACAGCTATGTAAGATTTAACTCGTGTGCGATTTTCGTTAGATTCGGGCCTTGCTGGCCAAAGTTACAGGGGGGGGGGGGGCAGTTTACGGCACTGTAGTGCCGGAAATGCCCCCCTATAACTATTGAACGCATGAACCGAATTGAAAACGCTTTTGGGTATATATCAATCTTGATAAAATTAGATTTGTCTGTAAATTTGGTGAGATTCGGACCTTCCAGAGAAAAGTTACAAGGGGGGGCATTTCCGGCAAGCTATTCTTGAATTATTGAAGCTTCACTCCATTTCAGGCACCTTGCATGCTGCTATTACTGTGGTGGTAATATAGCGATTTTATTTAACGTACAAACAAAGTGGCCAAAGATGATATGTGGTAAACGGATTAAATGGTTTGCATAGAGAGTAGCAAAAATAAGTGTTGTGTTAATTGAAAGTGTTTTAAAAGTCTTATTGCTAGAATTCAGACCGTTGTAGTGTGAACTCGAGATGAAGGTTTACTGATTGGCTTTTAGCTACTAATGCGTAGAGCAACGACATAAGAACAAGTTATAGTTTGGTACACATACAAATCGCGATTAAATAGCAAGGAAACCCATTATAAATAACAAGAAAGGTTAGCTTTGAAAGAAATACACATCGCGATC
>JAOVYW010000031.1:1621637-1656365 GCA_025775045.1 Hiodon tergisus
AATAAAAATTGGCATCACGCTAAAATTAAAACAGTGTGTCCTGTCTCCTCTCGCCAGATTGCAGACATGGTCTGCATGGTGTTTTGATGTGTGCGGTATTCACAAAGGATCATTTTTATTTCATCAAGATCATCCCCATTGGTGAATATGTAGAAGCTCGATGTAGTTAATATGAAGAGTGTGGATTTGATGGGTTATTTTTTTTAAATAAAATGTATCCCTCTGCAGGATTGATTGCACTTCGCAGCACACTGTGCATCTCTAATGCATGTTCAAACTCATGGATTTTATAGGTTCATTTTTATAGGCTTTATTTCTATTTATTTTCTATTTCACTTTTTGTGTTCTGTCAACTTCTAACTCTTGTTAATTATCCAATTAACATTCCACAGACCCATGTGCCCTGTTTTGCTCACTTCCGTTTTCATTGACCCAGCACCTCCCCACTTGGTTTTCTGTTTTCCATTTAAACCCTGCACTTCACCTCAGTCGGGGCGAATTATTGTTTTTGTATTCTGTTTTGTTCTGTTTCTGGGTTTGTATTTTGTTTAAAAATTTAGTTAATAAAAATCATGTTTATTATTTGGAGCTGCGCATGTGTTTGTTTTTGCTTTGGTGCTTTGCACCATGTGACAGTGGTGACTCATCTCCTTTCAAAATGAAGTGATTGGTTTTCCTGAGAACCTCTGGTGGTTTAAACTGCAAGGACGCCAAATTCACTGCAAAATGCCATCCCTTACCCACAGCAGAACCACTAAGTTGCCCATACACCCTACCCATAAAAATGTATGAACACAATCTCCGGGCTTGTGTTCCAGGTTTCTGACCGATCGTCACCTTGAGTAGAACTGACTCACTTCTCCCCCTGGCAAGGAGAGAGAGCTTTGTGGACCAGTAATGGCCAGGAACACGCTGATCACAGAGTCCCTCCAGTCCCTAAGTCTGATTGCTCCCTCTGCTGAGATCTAAGGCAGCCACACCTAAGCTGTGACAGATTCTAACCCTAAACCTAGGTCCTTATGTCAACTGTCAGAATATTTTGGGTATTGCATCGCTGGTGGAAATAATTTTTCAAAGAAGCGCGTCACACTCTCTCGTTTGTTTAGTGCTCTATATTGATGTTTGTCATCTGGGATTCTCTTCCATGTCAGTTGTGATGAATTTAAAAAGTCCTCACAGGAGAGAAGTCTATATTGCATAAGGAAGTAGCATTACCTCATTTAACTTGCCCACTGTTTTAAAGAGCTGAACACATTTTTATATAGGCCTTTATTTGTGCTAGTGCAGCCTCTGTGGAGAGTGTTGGATGATTAACACCTATGTTTGTTTATATAATGATCTCAATTCAATCACAATATCAATTGATCTCACTTTCTGCAAGCATGCATTAGTAAATTAATTTTATATTCCAGCCCTATCAGATGACATTTTAGAGGCTGTGTCAAAACACGTTGAGCTGAGTAATTTGGAAGACGTAATTAGGGCTGGGGGTATAACCAGTATTTGCAGTCAATCCTCAACTGTGGTAAATATAGCCATGTCTGTTCTATACCAGCTGTCCAAACCCTTTACCATAGCTGGGATAGGTTTGTGCCTATGGGCTGTTCTGTGCAGCCAGTGACGTGGTTTTTATATTTGCCTGTTACCATTGATTTCTTCAATGCAAAAATGTGTTTATTAATCAGTTTTGTCAATAAACCAAATTTGTAATCAAACCCTAAACACTTCCTTGTGCTTTTGTCCAGTTTAACGGTGAAGTTAAATGATTTGTGTGTTTCATAGTTGCAATTAGAGCTCATTGACATTGTCCTCCGTATGCCAGCTAGAAAGATCCCTGGTTATGGCTGGCCGAGCTGTCAGTATATATAAAATTGAATGGGAAACTGAAGGGGGCTTCAGTCCTGATCCCTGTCAGGACTAAATTCATGACGTCAAGGCCCCAGCAGCCTTCTGGTCCTATTCGGAAGATGTCCGTGGGCCATCCGACCAAGTAGGGTTGCTTGGGTCTTCAGCATGGAGGCTTTCTGCGGACACTGTCTCAGCGCGGCCTTTCTGACTGTGTATCAGTCGAGGGGGGTTTCGGGTTTCGGGTTTCGGAAAACATTCCGTGCCTAGGTGACTGGATGTTCTGATAGTCACTCAGTTTGGTACTGATTCACAAACTACATTTAGATGCTTTTTATAAAGCTGTACATTTTTACAGAGTTTTTAGTTTGTCAGCCTTGACCTAAACCTGATAATCTTTCACTCGCAAATTTCCCCAAATTTCCCCAGTGTGAGTTATTTTTGCGCGTGAGCTCAGAGAAGGCTTAATATTCTCGAATTCGTTTGTAACGTAACAACACAAAAAAATAATTTTATTTGTAATTAATGCTGTCATTGATTTCACATGTTTTTGCAACTGTAGGACATATAAGATATTCCGATTCTCAAATATGTTGCAATAAACATAATCATCGGGTTATAATATTTCTTATATACCTTTATGTTTTGTAAAAAAAAATTATCACAGAGCCACCTGTTTTGGAACCGACGACATTCACTTTCCACCTTTCTCTTCTGTTTTTTACAGCCGTGATTAACAAACTAAACTGGAAAACATAAGTGAGCGTGAGTTTTCCCAATAACTGGTGCATGGGGGAAGGGGGGACAGAAAGTTTAGAAACTTTAGAAAGTTTTAAGGGGAAATACTTTTTTCTGTCTTTGTTTAGATTTTTTGTCTGTTAATTTATATTACACCTTCTATTAATCTGTCACTTGGTATCGCCCAATGATTATTTTTAGGATAGTGCCGTTTTTAATTATAACAAGTAATTGCTCTGCGGGCCTGATGAAGAAGGCTTGCGGGCCATGTTTGCCGTAGTTTGGACAGCCCTGGTTTACTAGATGTTTTATTTCGTTCACTGGTTCATTGCACCATAGTGTAATAATGTAATAAAAGTAATCGCTAACTGCTGTATGATAATTTATGGTTAAATCATCTTAAATAACGAAATGAGATCGTCTGGTATTAGGTTAGTTCACCAGCAAATGTTTCACTTGTTTTTGACAAATGAGATTTGTAGCTAGCTTGCTTGCCATATGTTGCATAAGAGCGATTTATAAAAACATGGTTTAAATGCTTATTTTGACTATGTTGAAGAAAACTGAGTGTTGGCATTAAAATAACCTAGTCAGTGGCTGTTACATACGTGATTGTTACTTTTTTGGAGGGACTTTTTTTTTCTAGACATTCTATTGCAGTGCTCTAGTCACAGATATGTGATGGAATGCGGCAGGGACCACTTTTGCATGATTATAGATATGTGACGGTACGCATTTAAGAGTTAAAAACATAAGAAGCAAGGCAAAGACAAGTAAATAGTGCTTGATACTGCTGTGACCAACCCCAACATTCTTCCCCACGTTCCAGGGCAGACCTTTTGTCGGAGCCAGCCCCATGTGAGTGAACTGGGCTGTTTTCATGGTTTTATACAGCCGCAGCCAGCCTGCAACGGGTGCTGTTCCCTCTCCCGTCTTATCTCTGTTGCCATTACTGCAAGATAGTACCCAGAGGATGCTCGAGTTACATGTTGAGGCTGTTTGGGCTGATGCATCTCAACCCTCATTAGGGTGCGTCTGCCCTGATGCATGGAAAGGGATCACGGAAGTGGCTGTCTTTGCCCCACACTCTGGGTCATACCTGTGTGAGAGGTAGGCTGACAGAGGATGACCCTTCAGTCTCTACAGAATCACTAATCCCCCCGTCTCAGACAGATCCTCTGCATCTGTCCTTTGGTTTATTTGGTGGAGAAGCCAAAGAGATGAACCAGATGATTCTGTTATGAATCATTGTCAGATATATGATTTCTGTGGCTCAGTGGTAGCTGCTGTGTCTTGCTGTTTATGTCCTACAACTGTGGTTATTTTTTCCCTATGCTTTTATGTTTTTGCTGTTTATGTTTTGAAAAAAGGTTTTTGTTCTCTCCAGAGATATGCAATTGCAGACAAGCTAGAATATATGCTTTTGCTTCAATAATTGATTTGTAAGTCAGGTCCCCAATAAAACCCTGTCCTCTGTGGTCATTTACTTGGGCGAAATTAGGAGCTCTGAGTATATAAATAAACTGTCCTGGAAAGGTTCCCCTGGGGCCATTGTCAGGGAGAGTGTCCTTGAAAGTTACTCTACCAGCAAAACAGGAGCTTATAGGTACCAGTGAAAGATTCCTGGATTTTAAACAATAAATAACTTCAAGTGGAACCCACTGAACATGAACATAGAGGATGAATGAGGCCCAGTGGATATGAGAGAAGGCCTCTGGTCCCAGAGAGACCAATCTTTGTGTTAAATGCACGAGTTTCTGTAAAGGGGGAGCGATACTGGTCCCAGGGGAAGTGGGGTTACATAACTTGAAGCTCTAATTTAGGGGTCAGCCCCACTCTGTGCTGGTGGTTCACCAGACTACCAAAATATATAGGGCAAGAATGGGTAGGGTACCCCAGCAGCAACTTCAATACAATGAATTCTCCAGCAGGTGGTCTGGATTAGGGGCAGCTGTGATGCAGTGCTTAAGCATGGCTGTTGAATCCATTAGCAGGGCACTGAATTGCTTCAGTAAATATCCAGCTTTGTGAATCGGTAATATATTTAGGTTAGCTCCTAATAAATAAAATGATATAACAACGAGAATTTTGTTACCTTCTAACATATTACAGCAAATACTACTTTCACAACTTTCTGTTTGTCGAACATTGCTGTTACTGCATATCCACAAAACAACATTCTGTCGGTTGCAGGAAATGAAGTTCAGGTTGAAGGATTATACAATTTTATTAAAGGTTAGTAATAGTAATAGTGGCAGGATGTAAAGATTCTTTAGCCCCTTTCCACAGATATTTAGAATGGGAAGAGGCTTGTTTGACTATGAAACAGTAACATTTACTGGTGGTTCTGTACCAAACTGAAGCCATGGATAAGAGACTGCACCAAAAAAACTGGATAAATGACGCCAGCATGGAACCATTCTGTATGCACTCTTGTCATCAACCACTTGGTAAAAGGGCTTTGTTGCACACCCAGAGAGAGAGGGAATTCCCAACATCCATGAGCATCTCTACAGGGCAAATCATCCTGAAGGGATTAACTTTCCCCTCAGCCTAGAGAGACTAGAAGCTTAAAATCTTCATCATGTGCATACAGTACCGGTCAAAAGTTTTAGAACACCTCCATTTTTCCAGTTTTTATTGAAATGTCTCAGTGTGCTCTGAAATTAAAGCATAGAACAAATAAACAATTTGAGATTTTTTTTAAAAATGTATAAATAATGGAATCGTTTTGTTTAACAAAATCAAATTTTTTAACTCAAAGTAGCCACCTTTTGAAGATATAACAGCCGAACACACTCGTGGCATTCTATCTACAATGGAAATCAAATATTGTTCGTAAAAGCGTAAGGATCTGAGCAACTTTGACAAGGGCCAAAGTGTGATGGCTAGATGACTGGGTCAGAGCCCCAAAACTGCAGCTCCTGTGGGGTGTTCCCGGTCTGCAGTGCTATGTACCTAGGGCTTGGTGATATGGCCAAAAATGTTATGATAAAAAAAATTCATATCAACCGATATCGAAGAAACCAGACGGTTAATTGTGGTTTTAAACTGTTGTCAGAACATGGCAAACACTTGCCAAACAGTGGATCATTTTCACAAATCTGAGGTAGAACATTTAAAACAATTATAATGATAAAATCTTTTTTCAACATAAAAATATGCATGAGTAAAATTAAGTAAAATCCCTTTTCAGTCCTTTTTCCTCAACAAAATAAATATTTAAATAGATTCAGCCTATTGTGTTGCCAACTCCACTGTTGTTTCAGCTTCTTGCTATTTGAGGTCTCCGTTGCACTTCTTAGCACTTCTGTGTACTTTCGCTGCTCTTAGACTTTGCTTAACAAATCAACATGGCAAATCTTTTTCGAAGACCTAGTGGGATTGCTGGTTTAATACCGTCACTTAATTATTTGTATAGGGAAGGGCATTTACACAGTGTTGCCAATTTGGTTTGGTGACTTTTTAGACATGACAGCAATATTATTCATGTGAATGCGACAGAGAGCTAATTTAACTACTTTAAATAAAATCTGGTGATAATCTAGCAACTTTCTGTTTCAAACAGTGTATATTTATCTAAAACATAATACTTGAATAAAGATAACGCCATACAACTTCCTTCTGTTTCTATAGGTTGTAGTGACTGTCATTTAGTATTTTGATGCATAGACTTTACCTACCCCCTCCCCTTACCCCCGAGTTCAACAAATCAAAGCTAGTTATCTTAACGATTGACAATATACGCAACAGCTCGTGCCGTGCTTGCTCTACCTCGGCGGTTATTTCTTTTCGAGGCAAGTTCAGTTAGAAATGACGGGTAAATTGTCTAAAAAACATTTCCGAGAGACATGGTTAACGGAAGATGATTTCAAACTTTGGCTGAAGTCTGTTCCTGGGGTGGCAAACAAAGTTTACTGTCAGTTTTGTAAAACTACACTGAATGCTAAAAAGTCGGACCTGATTAAACACGCAAATACTGCAAAGCACATTGAATGCACAAAACCCTTCACAGATACCAGGCAGGTTCATATGGATTCTTTTGCTTCATCTTCGCCGAGGAATGTAGCTGCAGAAACAAGCATTTTTGGCTCTATATATTGCTGAACATAGCGCAGTGCAAAGTGTCGACCATTTGACCGAGTTGTGCAGAGCTCAATTTAAAGGTTCTCATGCACCTGCACTGAAGCTGCACAGGTCTAAGTCTACGGCTATCATTAATAATGTATTAGGGCCTCATTTTGTTAGTGAGCTAGTGGCAGACGTTGGGGAGGGCCCATTCAGTTTGCTTGGCATTGTCATAAGATACTTCAGTGCGAAACAATAGCAAATTGTTTCACGATTTCTCAGTGCTGTGGAACTTGAAGATTTCAAGGCAGACAGAATAGTTTCCGCTCTGAAGAATTGCATTGCAACGCTTGGGCTAGACCTCAAAAAACAAAGTAATGATAGGGAGAAACAATGGTGTATATGCAAAACTAAAATCTGAAATTCCTAACCCTTGTTCTTGTGCGTTGTGTGTGTCACAGTTTGATTCTGGCAGTGTCGCGAGCTTATGAACAATCCCTCCCCAAGTTTTTGGATTTCATAGTGAAGGAAACTTACAGCTGGTTCTCTCAAAGTGCAGGAAGGCAAATAACCTATAAGAAACTATTCGCTGCAATTAATGACGGAGAAGAGCCACAGATGATATTGTGGGCATGCGCCACCAGGTGGAACCCTGTAGAGCCAGCAGTAAGGCAAATCCTTCAACAGTGGTTTTAACTGAAAACTCTGTTTGCCGTTGCACGAGAGAATGAGCGCTGTTACATGGCAGACCAACTCTACCGCCTGTATTTTGATCCACAAAGTCGTGCATTCTTGATATTTGTGAAAACTGTGCTATCGCAGGTGCAGGCTGTCAACAAAACATTCCAGGGAAACAACATTGATCCAACAAAGTTAATTGACGGACTAATCAGGCTTGTAACATCACTTGGGTGCAGTGTAACACTTCCAACTGCACAGGTTGATTACCTCAAAGGTGATATCCGCCAACACCTGGATCCTCGTCCCCAACTTGGATACAAGGCCGAGAAGGCTATCGGGGAAGATGCTGTGCCAGAAGCAGCGAAAGCGGTGATACAAGGGCGCTGTGTTGATTTCACAGTGAAACTGCTGGAGAAGATCTGCCTGACAATATAGAAATATTGTGGCAGATGTCTGCATTATCTGTAGGTGAAGCACTTCGCCATACAAAGAAACCCATAACAGAGCTGGCAGAAATATTCATGACATCCTCTGAAGAAATCAACCAAATTGAGATTCAGTGGCATAACATACATCCCATCCAGTGGGAACATGTGGATAACACTGAGAAATTCTAGTGTGAAGTAGAATCCTACAGAGATGCTACAGGTGACAAACCATTCAAAGAACTTTATCGGGCACTGACCATCCTTACTCTGCTACACAGCAACACATAAGTGGAGCACATGTTCTGTCAATTAAATGTCGTTAAAACTAAATTAAGAAATCGTCTGTCGCTCCTAACTGTGAACTCAATTTTGCACATCCAATACGGACTTCAAACTGCAGGCAAGAAATGCTACCAGTACCCCTGCCTTCCAGCATGCTCTGAATAATTGGCACAATGGAATCCAACTCCTCAGAAAGCAAGAAGAAGAGCCCCCCTTAGACGAGGATGTCATCCAGGCTCTATTGTAAGGTAGGATGATGTTATATTTTACATATTTAGAAAATGTATGCTGTGTGCTGCCCTGCGTTTTTTAGAGGGATATATAATTGTATTACTATTTTTTTTGGTGTTTTGAAGTTCTTTCCAGCACTCAGGTGCTGTGTGGATTGTTACACCGTCTATTGTTGATGGGTTGGAATTAAATACTCACTCAATGCTTTTTTTTGTCGCATTTTAGCGACATTTTAGCGACTTTTTAAGGCGCGTCTAGTGACTTTCACCCAGTAGGAATTGGCAACACTGCATTTACACTAAGACTGATACCAGCTAAAGGACCCAGCGTACCAGCTACATTGAATGCTCAGTAAGATATCAGAAATTTCAAAACATTAATGTATTTATGATTTTCCATTGAATTGGGAATGTTAATTTGTTATTAGTGAGCTGTACATCAAAAGTATGTCTTTTAATTTGATTAAAATAATTGCCATTGCAAAGGGAAGGGAAATAAATACGTTGAATAGTTCTAATGCTAATACGTTGAATTTTTCTAATGTCTGAATTAGAAGTAAAAATTTTGTCTACAAAGTAACATCCAATAGCTTTAATTTGAACTAAGTAAAGTGAGTCTTGTTGTGTAATGACTGAATAAAGGGAGTGACCTTTCTTCAGTTTCTTGTCGACAATGTCCTTGTCCTTCGAGCTGGTCATGGGCACTGCACTTTCTTCGGTGTCGCTCATTTAGCTTATTTAGCTTATTCCACTCCAACTACAAGCCTGCCAGCCACTCTGTCTGTAAACAATACGACGTGCTGGCCTCTCATCATGCAACTTAACTTGCGCAATGCATACCTCTATTCCTGCAACATGTTCATGATTCAAATTAATTTTATCGAACATTTGTAATATTTATATCAAATGGCGTCGCTAACCTGGAGAACACATGGCCCCAGGATGCACTATGGGAAGAAGGCAAGCCAGCGGAGGCAGTGTGATGCTTTAGGCAATGTTCTGCTGGGAAACCTTGGGTCCTGCCATTCATGTGGATGTTACTTTGACACGTACCACTTACCTAAGCATTGTTGCAGACCATGTACACCCTTTCATGGCAATGGTATTCTCTGATGGAAGTGGCCTCTTTCAGCAGGATAATGCGCCCTGCCAAAAAGCAAAAATAGTTTAGGAAAGGCTTGAGGAACACAACAATGAGTTCACAATGTTGACTTGGCTTCCAAATTCCCCAGACCTCAATCCAATCGAGCATCTGTGGGATATGCTGGACAAACAAGTCCGATCCAAGGAGGCCCCTCCTCGCAACTTACAGGACTTAAAGGATCTACTGCTAATGTCTTGGTGCCAGATACCACAGCACACCTTCAGAGGTCTAGTGGAGTCCATGCCCCGACGGGCTGTTTTGGCGGCAAAAGGGAAACCTACACAATATCTGGCAGGTGGTCATAATGTTATGGCTGATCGGTGTACATATAAAAGCTACTACTGCAGAATGTTTGAAATAATCATGGGAACGATAATTTTCTCATTATAATCTGTATAAGTTAGTGTTTTGAGCGTTAGCCTACTGCCTTCTCCAGTTTGAACTGACTATAATGGAAAATAATTGGCTTCTCTTAAATTTTGGAAAGCTGTAGCTGTCATGACAGCCAGCTAAGTTGAAGAAGAGGTTTTGGGGACAGAGGGGAGAACAAAACTAAACAATGCTGCTCCCTTTCTTAAAATAAAATACTTGCACATTGGGTTGCACATTATCAAGAACTCAACCTTTTAACAGTTTTCAAACCTTTGTTTTTAAGATCGTTAAGTCAATTTTTAAAATAATTTTTAGTTCTTAACATTGCAGTCAGTCTTTCTACAACTATACTTAGTTCTGTAGTTCACCTAGTTGCATAAATATAATGAGGACAAAAAGAAAAGTTTAATTTGTATTTTTCTGTGCAGGAATCATAAATTATAACTTGGTGCAATCCATAGTGCTTAATTTTTCTTCCTTTACAGCTTTGATCTTAACTCAAGAGGGGAAGTGTGGGTTGTTTAGGTATACCATGTTTGGTTTCACAGTTCTCACAACAGGAATTCTAAACATCTGCCCCTGCTCTGATCATTATCTTATTTTTCCACTCTTTGGTGTGTGATGCTTATATTTCCACCTGTGAGTGATTTTGATGACAATCCGTTCTCTCCATGAAAGTGGTAAAAGAACGGACAGGGGAATAGGACGTATCCACATTTACTCACCGCAGGAATAGTGTGTGTGCTAATCAGATTAATCAAGTTTTCGGCTTCATAAAAAATACAAAAAGGCCTCTAAGGGTTAGGGTTAGTAACTGAACTTTAATAATTGAAGTTTAATGAAATATTTTCAGAGGCCTGTAGAAGCCATACAGTGGCCAAGAATGCAGTGTGCTCAGGGGCCTGAAAAAGTTATACAGCGGCTTAGAATTCAGTGCAGTGTGCCCAGAGGCCAGTAAATGCCATACAGCGACTGAAAACACAGTGCTCCAAGAACAGTAAACGCAATACAGTGGCAGAGAATGCAGTGTGCTCAGAGGGGTCCGTCCACATGCAGGTTTAGTGTTCTACTATGATGTGGGGCTGCTTGCATGGCTTTTTATATTAGAAACCATGCATGGATTTATGAACATGAAGAGGTGCGGAGGTATTTAATCTCAACAGCTTTTCCATCATTTCTCCAAATAGCTGAGAACTATCTCGCTGGCCAACAGCTTTCGCTGGAATTGTGGCTGCATATCTAAAGAATGCTTCAAAGCTCACAAATGCTTTAAGGTTCATAAATTAGGCATATAGATACATCTCAATGGCCTTTTATGTATTACTTACCTTCTCCATTGTAAAGATGTTGACATTTCATACTTTACTTCCAGTCAGCGTCTCACTTTTTGCTCTTTATAATCCCCCGGTACTCAGGATAAAACGATTCCATGAAAAAGCTTCTATGCTAAAATGCTCAGTTTAAAAAAATAAAATGTATGTTTGGGTAGCGGTTTAATAATTCAGTTATGTACATTTCGTAAGGGACTGAGAAAGAGGAACTTGAAACAGAGAGAGCTATTAAATATTAATGTGGAAGTTAATCATTGAACAATTCAACTGTGGAAAGCCCCAACCCATTCAGGTCAGTGCTTTTGGCACTCAGCAGTGTTTGGACCGGCTGGCACAGACTGGACAGACTTGGCACAGTCTTCTGTTATAAGCTCTATGGGTCTGGCTTATCGTGACCCAGAGACCCAACATGGGACAGATCACAAACAAAGCAGGCAGATAAGCGTGCTGGAGCATGTTGATTTTGGCCTGGACTGGGCCCCAGCACAGAATGTTGCTTAGTTTACCCGCCTAAATTTATTTTACATGAGATGGCAGACTTTAAGATTCTTATTCAGGAAACAAAACCTGGAGCCATTATTCATGTAGTCCGGAATTTACATTTGAGTTGGACCGCACCTTGTGATAGAATGATTTGATGTCTGGCAGCACCACAGAGGGTGGCTTTTGCCATAAGAGCAGGGGTTTACGGATAATTAATTGTCCCATGGCATTGTGAGTGGGAAGGGTAGTTAACCCCCGTTAGTCAGACCTGACTTCCCTTCTGGTTTTTCCATGGCCCTGGAAGTGTTCTTCCATCAAACCTTAGCCTTGATCTCTTTTGTCCTGATGGTGCACTGTTCTTCCACAGTAATCAGGCATGATGTAAGCTGATCCCCCTTTCCCTAATAACATGCTCCACAAAGAGCATGTGAACAAGCTTAGCAAAAGACAACTGTGTTTTTTTTTTGTGTGTGGAATAACTGAAATCGCAGCAGTTTAGTTGTCGATAACTAAGGGGGAAACACTCCTATTGTTTAGGTCTTCCCAGTGGAGACACATCGAAAGCTTACCTTGGAGCCATTTGCTCTCAGCCCAGATAGGGGTGGGGAATTAAATCTGGTCCAGTTTTCTCCTTCGGCAGGGAGCTCCTCAATCATGCCCCCCTCTAACTCAGGTGTGCTCCAGTTTCCTTGATGTTCCATCATGCAGACCCCGTGTGAGTGGACAAAGCACAGTTCCATACAGGCAGCAGGTGGCATCGTAGTTATGAAACCGGACTTATGACCAGAAGCTTGCTGGCCTAAATCCCTGGAGTGGAACCGGCTTCAGTAAATGGGTCAAGTGTATACATCTACCATTGTAAGCTTTAAAAGCTGGTCGGGATGAGTGTGGGGAAATAATGTTAAAAAAAATCACCTCTAGAACACAAATGGCACACACAAACGTACACTGTGGGAGTCATGCTCCAATGCCAGTGCTGGTGCCCACCCTTGCCTCTGCACAGCAGATGTCACCTGGTAGCACAAGTAGCCCCAGCTGTCTAACCACGTGGCCCTGGCAGCTCTCCAGAGGCAAGGAAATAAACAACCCAAATCTCTAACGCATAGGCAATTTGGGAAGTGAATGTGATTTAGGGATAGAAAAGTTTAGAGCTTTGTTTGAGAACTTTCTGGCTCAGAAAAGGCATATAGTCTATTGGATGGGTTTGACCCCATGTTGACTGGTGATGAGTGATTGATGCTCATCAGGAGACCCTGCCTTGTTGTTTTAGCCATAGAGACTGTATCGGACAATTCTGAGGCCCTGCTGGGAGTAGGTGGACGGATGGCGCTGCTTTACTTTCCCCAGGTATTCCCCTCTCTTCCAAAATCTTTTGTTCGTTCTTTGGACTGCTCTAAACCAAAGTGCTCATTGATAAGAGAGCCATCGAAGGCCCTTTTGACCAGGTGACTGATCTCATTCAGCTTCAGCATTTAGCTTCAGCATTGGCAGCATGTGGCAGTGCTAAGTGCGAGATGATGCCTGCCTACTGGTGCATTTCTGCAGTGATAAATAATTAAATCTCTGCATTCACACTGCAATAGAGAGGCCAGGCAGCTTGATAGAGTTGGGGGGTAAATATAGCTGGCACAGTAGTTATTAGTGTGATACGCTTACTAGGTTTATTCTCCCGTTAACTTCGGCATCCGAAGTTCATACTTGGGTTATGGCAGCAATCTTCTTAAAATCTTAATAATGATAAAAATAATTATTTTGAAGAAAACATTAAAATTGCTGGGCTGAATTTCAGTATTTAAAAAAAGGAACTATATCTAGCATCCACACAGATGGCGTACCGTGACCTTCCCTGACCTCTTCTGCCTTTGGCCCCTCTGGTTGTTAATAGGGAAGGAACAGACCTGTGTTTTCTCCCTAGTTCTCACTCATCCTGACATAGACCATGGTCAGGAAACCTCTGGCCTCCATTGGTATTAATTAATTCGCCCTTATTCCCCGAGTTTTGGACTTCCTTATCCCTCTCTGGGTGGTAGTGGCCTTTTTCTAAACTCTGAGGCAACAAGCATGTAAAAACATGGCTTTTAGAGAATGGTTAAAATTGTGTTTACTGAGAATCATTACACAAAAGTGCAACCTCAGAATGAATTTCCCTATCAAACTGCCTTCAAAAAAATAAGCATAGAAATGTGTACACTTACATAAAATATAACCAAAAGACATAACTTGATAAGTGTCCTGTCAAGGCTAGAGAAATATTGGATTCCATGTGAAAAGATCAAGGGTTCCCTCTTCTGGCAGTTAAATGGTAATGCATATTTGATACTTTGAGTTCATGCTTCCCAAGTTAAATATTTTTTTAAGCTGATTTTTTTGGCGGCCCAAGCTGAAGACATAAAGTTTTTGTATATTTTTATTTATTATTTGTTTCACCAAATAGAAAATGTTTCCTACATCAGCATTTTTCATCTGTCTGTCTGTTTGTCTATCTATCTATCTATTCATCTTCTGTCACCGCGACATTAAAAAATTAAAATTGTCCATTTAATAAAATCAAAAAAAAAATAAACTGTAGGGCCTACAAAATTTCCTGACTAGCCTTTAACCGTATGCACTAACCCTAAAATCCTGGATTTTTGAAGAGATACTCACGTTTATAAAGCAAACTGATATTAAAGACTTTGTTTTGTTGAGAGTTTTTTTTTTTTTTTGAGAGACTTGTGTCTGCTTTGATTGATCTGAAAATGTATAATTCTTCCAGATATTTCAAGGGAGCAGCGGGACGATTTAACCAAGTATCTGCTCTTCAGTACATTCTGCACATGGGGCAATAATGCAATTCTGGGCATTATAAAGTCTTCTGCTGTAGACTTTATGGTTACTTTTTGTGACTATGTTTGCAACTGCCCTTGGGTAGAATTTAGAGACTTGTGTTATTTGCTCTGTGTTTCACTGTATGTTGACTACTTCTGAAGACTCCACGTGTTGATCTTATTAGTCAATGTTTTGAAGAGTACATTTGGCTTCTTTCTAAGTCACTGGATCCACAGCTTGCTCTGAAGTCTGACATGTTAAACAGGTTTGTGCCCCCCACCAGTCGACACCTCTCTCGTGCATACGAAGTGAAATACAAGAGAGCCCATATATCCTCTGATCTGGTGGTTGCGGAATGTTTCCTCCCTTTGAAAGCAGTGCACTTTTTAATTGTCTTGAGATCACTCTTCAATGTGACACAGTATGGATCTGTGTTCAGGTAATTCACCTAGCTTTAAGAATTGTTTTTTTTTTGTATTTCTGGCATGGCTTAGGTTATTTTAAAAGTAGAGTTAAACTGAGTATACTATTACTTGTCACGTAAAATGCATTCAAGATGGTGGGAAATAGAGAACAATACTTATTTGCTTATTTAGTTGCTGAAAAGGCCTCTGGCCACAGGATTGATCTGCCCACTAGAGGGAGGAAGATGTTCATTTTAGAATGAAAATGGACACTATGTTCATAGCTCTTAATGGATGTTGCTTAAAATGTCTAAATGTCCGTGGTCAACTATCTTAGAGGGAGTACTCTCTCTAAGTTAAACTGCAGAAGTACATTTTGGAAAGTGACCAATATATAAATTATTTAAAGATTCCCCTTTTATAATAGGTCATATGCTTTTGGGCTTGTATATATACAGTTCTTCCTCCGAGTGAGTGGAATGCACTTGGTTTCAGTGTCATGACTGTTTGTTGGAGTGTAGTTTTAAACCGACTGAATGAGCCCCCAGGGGTCAGTAAGCGAGGCCTAATCAGGCTTTCACTCTGAACTCAGCGTTTGTCTGCCTTCGTGGTACACCCAGCCCCCTTTGAGGGTAAGTGTTAAACCTGGCTATGGCACAGAACGCAGGTTTGCATTTAGAGAACTTTTGAGAGCAGATATTGGAAAGATTATCTGAACAAATTCAGGTTTTTTTGTCGGGGCCAAAATTTTACGAATTTTCAATCAAATGTGTCTATTTGAAAGGGTTATTATCTTCATACAATATGTACCAACTTTTCTAAATTGCTTCCTGCAATGTTCAAGGCGCCATCGGGTCAATACAGCAAGATCGATTCTTCCACTCCCCCATCACACCGGGAACCGCTCTGCAGTCTATGCAGGGAGAGCTGGGACGCCAGCAGGCCTGGGGATGGTGGAAAGACCATGGCATCAAGAAGGGGTGTCAGTGTGTCTCTTGATATACATATACATTACCGTGGAAAAAGTATTTTCCCCTGTCTAATTTTCTGCATATTTGTAACATAAAATATTTTTTATAACACCCAGAAAAAAATAACCGCCTCTTAGACACAATACCTGGTTAAGCATCCTTTTCCAATACCTGCAACCAACTGCTTCCTGTAGTTATTGATTAGTCTCTCAGAGTGCCACAGAGCATCAGCAACTCTGTTCTGGGGGTCTTTAGAAATGTTGCTCATGGTATGCTGTGCCTCTAGAACCTGTGTGTTGAAAACTTCACCCTGAAGGGCCAAATTAGTCAGATTTATATTAGGCTGGGCTGGCCAAAATCAAACCAATGTACTGAAACAGCTTACCCTAACTATAGATTGCATGTTTGATTATCTTGCACATCAAAATGATGAAAGACGCTCTGAACTTTGGAGAAATGTTTTTCTCAGACTTCCTCTATATACTACTACAAACCTGATTAAATTCAGTGTGAAAACAGTGCAAAAATAATTTGTCTGCATTTCTGCACCGTGTCTCCTTTACTCTTCTCTACCAGGCATGATTTGTGAGTGATGATAACCCGTCAAGGAAGGTCAAGAAGGTTAACAAACCTTGCATGGAGTAAAACGTGAGGCAGCCTTGACGGTGTACATACTTGCGCAATTGCATGTACGTTTCTGAGACAGTGGATGACCATTTCTGCGTCCAGGGGTACTGGCAGTGTGGCAATTCAGCGCGCAAGGCTTAGTTCTCAAGTTTTATTGAGTGGTAGAAGGATTACAGAACCCATCCCTCAGCTGATCCAAGCTGCTTTAGCCATCTCAGGCTTCCTTTCGCAACAGCCATGTGACACACACTCTGGCAATTCGCCACACTGCACCCCCAGCACGAGAGCCCACTACTCTCCCCCCACCCCAAAGTTGTGAGGTAAAGGGGGAGGGCACAGAGCGAGAGCGTGTCTTTCTGTACACGGAGGACCTGAGAGGGAGAGATGCAGAATGTTCTGAGAGCTTTCACGCCTCCACTCGGTCACACCAGCCACGAGGCCACACTGAAGCCACAGAGCCCAGAAAAGCATGGCTCTGTTTGTGGACGGGACTCAGAGCATGTGGGCCTACTACTGCCTGGTCCGGAGGCGCTTCAAGAGAAGGCGCAAGAAACGTTCCGAGCGCAAAGGTACCCCTTCTTTATCTGCTTGGCAGGCGTGCTTGTGCCTCTGTTTGAATGTATGTGTGAGGGATGTATGTGTGCAAGTCAACATTCTGTGGATTTTTTTCTACTGTTTTCTGACAACTAAAATCTTTTTTCCTTTGTTCCATGAAATTCCAGGCCCATACTTTTTTTTTCGGTTTGACTATCTGTAATGTCTTTGTGTGGTTTTGGAGATGCGTGCTGTCTGTTTTCGAGAGTAGTTTCTTGGTGGTGTGGAGGAAAGCAGCTGTATGGTCTCAGGTTGTTTTGCAGTTCTGTTTAAAAATGTAATCAGAGTCGACACTGTGTGTATAGGGCTATATATGTCTATAAGCAACTACATGTGAAGTTTACCCTCAATTAACTGGACTGCCAAAATCCATCCAAAATGTATGTTGTTTTATGAAGTGTGTATGCAGTGTTTACGGCACTCCTCATCCTGTGTTGTGTGCTATAAATCCTGACCATGTGGATAACTGGTGCTGACTGTCTCCCGGGGCCATTTCTTCATGGGGTAATAGAAAAGTTAGCAAATGCATGTGCTTCCCTAAACGGGTCATTAAAGCACGAACAGTTAGGCTGTGTAGTCACATTAGTTTGCATTCACTCAGTGCCCTCTTATAGAAAACATTCAATTTTTAAAATCCTGCATCAGCTTAATTGATTTTCATAATATGTCGAATCTCTTTGATTGAACTGAGCTATGGCTTTGGAGCTCTGGATGAAAAAGAATGGTACACCTTGCAATTTGAATACTTGTCCAACAGGAAAATGTGTATGATTTCTTTCTGCACAGTGAACTTTTGAAGCATGCAGCATTACGTGGTCTGTCAAAATGGGCAGAAATTCCCCCACTTAAATTTCACCACAATGCTTTGATACTGTAGGTACAAAAGTGCCGAGATAAAGTGCCAAGTTATAGGTGCATTACTGGGAGAGGTATGCAATCAATATGTGATTTTGTTTTTAAATTACAGAAGTTCCTGTGAGGCCACTGCAACTACGAAGCAAACTCATAGGTTTTTCTCTGCTTGTTTGTGTGTAGAACACATAGTGTAGAACCTCACCTGCCTGTGACTTTTGATTTGTGTCAATTTGAAGGGAAACTTTGCCATACAGTAAAAATCTCCCCGGTGTCAAAAACATTTAAGCTACCCTAACCCTTATTCAATGAAAATCTGTTTATCAGTTTAAGTGAAATCGTAAGTAATGTTTCAGCATCCGTGCAGAGATTGTAATTTGAAGTGGGCCTGTACGTTCAATCCCGTTCCATGTTATAATACAATTTAAAAGTTTAAAATCTCAGTCTACAATGTCTGTCTAATTTGTTTTATTAGAAGATATAATTGTATGGCCCCAAAACCTTATAAATCGAATGTTGTATCTGCGTATTAAGGCAGCGTAAATACTAGCTTTTATAGCTGAGTCCATAGTGACAAAAAACAAAAACATAGCATTTCTATAGCATTTACCACTGAGGTACGTTGATGAGCTATTCTGATGAAAGCAGTAATCTGTACTTATTTTATTTATTTTTTAATGGCAATGTAGACTAATAAAACTGAATTATTTGATAAAAACAGGATGTGTGCGCCATAAATTTGTTATTTCGTTGAGAAATTGTAAATGTATTTGTACCTGTTGGTTGCTCCTGATTAGAAAACTTATTTAAGGACTCTAATATATTTTAGAGAAGACCTACAGACAATAAAGACTATGTGTGTGTAGTTATGATTTATATATGTGTGTGTATATGTATGTGTATATGTGTTTGATAATATATTAAACTGCAATGTACAACTGGTTAAAAAAATTGCTGAAAAAAGGAGAAGGCAGGATATTTTATTATAATATATGTTTTAATGTCCTGTGTCATCCCTATGACATAACTAAATTATCATCTAAGATTTGAGCTTGAAAAATATAAAAAATATTGGTATTGTATAATATTGGTATCAAAGATGGAGAAAGGCTCACCCCCTTTTATCCATTCTTAAAGTTCTTTCAAAATTCTAGCCTTCACATTATCCACTTTTCTATAGTAATCTCTTGTTTTATCAACCAATAAAATAATTAGGTATTTGGAAACTTTTGTTTTGACAAATATAACTGTGGTATAACGTTTCAATATAACTGGGGTATAACGTTTGAATCTCTTTTGTATCAGTTATATTGAAAAGCTACCAAAATGATGATCAAAACAGTGTCTTATTAATCGCTACAAGATGCCAATATGACATTTTTAAAGCTTCTAATGCATGTAAAATTACAAATTTCTAAAATAATTTAAAACAAAAAGAAGAAATCATTTTTTTCGTTAGTGCTACTTAATATTATTCCTTTTTTACCATTTTAATCAGGCTTCTAATCAGATGAGTCGTAAACATTTCAACGTCAAATTCTGTTAATAAATAAACACTAAACACTAAATTAATTAATATAAATTTATATTTTATATAATTTTAAAGGAGCTTTTTATGACAATATGAGTAAAGTATGCAGTTGCTCACTTTGAAATCCACAGCTGAGGCATAAACTAATTTTAGTTAGTTATTAATTTTTAATAGTTTAGCACGCACTTTTTCTTCAGTGTTTCATATTTAGTTTACCTTTCTACCTCCCCAGTTTCTCCCTAGTTGAAACAACCGTCGGTTAGTGACATTTTGTTATGCCAGCTCCTGAATTTTAATTACAGAACAATCTGAGGCAGGCAAGCTTCTGAATTCTGAATTCCTTTTAACTTTGTCTTCAAATTATAATGCCTCCTTCTAATTTAATAAAAAATGTAAATTCTATCATTTGCTTTCCTGAGTTGGGCACTTTTACTTACAGTCATTTTCAACAGAAAACCTGTGGTTGCACTAATGGAGATCAATTATCCCTATGAAGTATCAGGAACTATGATTATTACACAGCTTTGTTACTCAGCCATACAACATAAACACTTACACTGTTTTAAGTGCAGTTATCCCATATTTCTCCTGTCTTTTATCTGTTTTGAAACTTACGAATTAGAAATATCCAAATGCAAATATAACACAAGTAACAGACAGTATTTTTCTTAAAATACTTGGCTTGTTTAACTTCAATCCCCCAATCAATCACAAGCTTTTCCTTTAACTTCAACCCATTTTCAACATAGGAAACAACAACCTCCCTCACGCTTTAAAAATCACAGCAGTATTGGGAACTTTAGTAGTCTACGCATTTAGATCCCCTGTGTACTTGAGGCCTAATTTGGCAGACCCTGTACCCGCGTGTCTTCTAAAAAAAATCCTGACTCAAACGTGGGCCTTCTATATGTATATTGACTGTCTCAAGTACTGAAGGTTTTTTTTTCTAGTCCTATCCAGAGAAATTCTGTTATATTCCTCCTACAAAGAGAATTTAAGTGATTGTGCTGTTGTTCAGCCTCAGCCTTCATGGGAGATGATTATTCCTTTGTTTGTTCATTATCTGTTTGCATGGGGAGACAATCAAACTACACTTTGCCGTAATAATTAATTAACAGAATCCTGGCTTCCTAGAACTCTATTTATATAGTGTATTTATAGACATGATTAGTATTCTGCATAAAATGGTCACTGCTAAATGACAGAGAATCTATTGTAGTGGAACAATCGTAAATGAGTCCGTGAGCAAGCATCTCGTTGAGTCTCTTATGCGATATGCTGAAGTAATTTTTTTAGCCATGCTTCGTTGGACAATGATGTGAACATCCTTGACTTTTAATATTTTAATTGCTAGAAAGCTCTTCATCTGCATTCGAATACTCAAAAGCAGTAATTTGTATTTTTTTCCCCCTCTCTCTATCTCCTTATTAAACGTATTAAATTGGGCATTAATCTGAGAGGAGAGGTGAACAGCCTCAGAGGGCCGTGTCCACAGTAGACACACTGTGCTGCAAGTAGATAAACAATACTGCCGTTTCCATGGCACCACATGGGCTCTCACGCATCCATGAGGACCAGACCACAGGGCTGGAGCCGCTGGAGGAGATCGGTGCCCTGATGAGGAGCTTTATGAGGCAGGCGGTTGCCTTCACAGCCACTGCGCCCTCGCCTTTTGCTGGCTGATAGCGCCGTCTCTCAGAGTACCTCAGACAGAGCCTCTCAGTGTGACTCTGATGATAAACCTGCCCCAGAGGTCCTTCCACTTCTCTCAGCTCACCCAACACCCCCCCCCCCCAAACCGCCTCCGCATAGCCACTAAAGGCCTTATCTCCCTCAGGCATTTCATGCAAGAGCCGTTTCTATGGCCTCACGCCTCCCTGACCTGGCCGCTACCTGCCTGTCCGTCAACATTACCTTCAGTAATCCCGGAGTCATGGGGTGTGAAATTCGACACCCCTCTGCCCTTCTCCTCCTCACCAGGTTATCGGAGTGCCTGCCCCAGCCTTGAATGTGGAATTTCAGCGATAGTCATCTGCTCTGAGTGGCAGGGCCAGTGAAGCTAGGAGAATGGGGAAGGGAGGGAGTACTGAGGCAAGCAATCTATCCTATGCCTGCCCAGTCGGACCGCAGAGAACCACACGAGTTGGCTGCACACATGCTATGTCTCAGCGTCTGATTCCAATTTTTTGGAGAAAGTGCATGATCAGGTCCTTAGTTCAGATTCATTAACCTCTAATGATGGAAATTTAGTTCATTTTATATTGAAATTCAGCTCAATCCTTTTTCTCTCATTTCAAACAAGACGGATAAGGATTGGATTACAAAAAACTGCAGCACCTTTTAAATCCTTCGCTTAGTGAGAAATACTCTGCAGTTGTGAACACGATGCAATGACCTGCCTGGTGATTACTAGTCTTCGTGTCACTAGAAATGCTTTTATGCACTTCCTTTTGTCAGTTCGTTATTTTTAAAATGTTGCTTTCTTATATCGAGGAGTTGGAAGACCTAAGTTTTAAACCTTGAGTGGAGGTTTCCAGGAACGCTTCCCCACAGTGAGCCAATGGTGGTCAGAATGAGATAGTGGGATAGTGTTCAATACAATAGGAGAACGGGAGTGGTTGCGTTTGTATCTCACCTGGCTTTTTGACGACAATTCTGAAAGTTATTTAAAAGTATTTCTTTCGAATGTTGTTAGTTACATAATATTGGCTGTCAGTAGGGACCAGATCCCGCATGACCCCTCCTGTGTAGGGCACTGTTGCTGTACCCCTGGGGCCTGGCACTGCAGCTGGACTGCCCGGAGAGGCAGGGATCATGCCCTGTGTAGAGACTGGCCGTTTAGCCAGTTAGCATGCAGAACTGATACAGCATTTCCATCATGCCACCACCACCATCTAACGTCTCCAATGAACCTCCGAAGCCGCGCAATCTATTAGAGCTGTCATAAAGATTTTACAGGTCCTGCTGAAAATGTAAAAGCCATGGCAGGCGTTAAGCATCCTTGAAAAGGAGATATATGATTTTTATTAGTCGAGCAGTAATGGCATCGCTGACCTACATTAGATGTCCCTGCCTCTTGCTACTAAGTCCCCCACCCTTCCCTTTATGCATATTGTAAAGGTTTTGAGGCTTGTGAGTTCTGAACTGCCTTGTTTTTGACTTGGGTTCTCATCTGAGAACCAAAGTAACCCAATCTTATTCCTGGTTGTTTGCTGACAGCTACGAATGATAGCTACGAGTTTTCCGTAACCCTTTTTCTTATGGGAGGCCCGGGTTCCACCATTGTATTGGAAGGAATCATAACACATTTAGTTCAACATAGATCAAGTGCTGCAAATTAATTTTTCTTCCTGCGGGACATACAACTGATGGCTGCAGCATTTGTATCCAATAGCCTCAGAAGGTCGTTGTAGTATACATTAAATTGAGTTTTGATATTCCAATCAGGCAATGCAAAATTTGTGATTTGCTGGTGTTTTGAAAGAAATGGGAATTGAATCACTATATTTTAGTGTTGTTGTTTTTTTATGAAAATGGCAATATATTTTTTGTAGGTTATTTTTAATGATATGTATCGAGTTTTAATCAGGCAGAGTGACAGCCAGCCGAATTCACAGGGACCCTCGACATTAGGGGCCCCACAGCCCAGTGGGCCCCAATGTGTAGCTGATTAAGGACCCATTACCTGGGGCCCAGGCCCCTGTGCAAGAATGATGAGAAGCGAGAAACTGGGAGAGAACACTTTAATTTAATCCAAACTTCAGATATTGTCTCCTTTCCTTTCCCTCTCAAGAGTTCTGCTGCCAAGGCCCTTGTGAAAGATACGTTCAATTACCTCTCCATTTGTGCACTCAAATTTGATGAGTTCCAGTCCAGCGGATCTCACCTGTAACTTGTCTTGAGTTTTTCGTATTCAGGCGAGGGCGATTAATTTTGTCTGGAGTACTGTGCTGTGCCAAGGTGCCCCTGGGTAAATTCTAGATTTTTTCCCCTCTGGCCCCTTCTTACAATAATCAAGGCAGCACCTCGCTTTTTTTCCTTGGACACACCACCAATGAGCTAAGTAACTGGAGTTAGATGAGCTTAATTGGAACCCAGGTTCTATGACTTTCCATCGAAACCAGCATGTGGTCAGACGCCAAGTCCCTGCATAATCTTATAGACTGGGAGTGACATTCTTCATTATGCATGTTAATTACAGCTGCACTATCTAAAGCCTTCTGCCACCCCTGCGTTCTCAGCACTCAGACAACTCTGCCGATTATATCTTTTTTTTCTGTGGGGTTTTGCAGACGAGGGCCAGGTAGTGTTTGACAGGTTTGACAGCCCAACGGGTACTTCAGAACAGTCTCCTGCTCTCAGAATTTGCGTTGCACAGTATTGCATCACCTTTTCACGAAAAACTGTTAAATTGGTACAGAACAGCAAAGGTTGGAAGCAAGATTAAAGTCAAACAAAACATATCATATGAGCCTTTAAGGCCCACACGTACCGACAAAAGCCATCACTTAAAATCCGCTCATCTTTACTGAATAACATGAGGAATACATCGTAATAACAGTGTGTGTTATATAAGATCCACAGTCTCAATTTTAACAGAGTGATGGAGGGGGAAAATTTATGAAAAGGAAATGAAAAGGAAATGTCCTCCAGAGCCCTGGAGGAAAAAAACACTGTTTTTGTTGAGAAGTGGTATAAGCAATGGAGCATACACCACAGGCCCTTGACTTAGGACAGGTGAGCAGGAGTCCTTTGTTGTATTTCTCCCTCTAAATAGGCCACGCAGATGATGAGAGAGACGGGGGGAGGTCTTGAACATCCTTTCTGAAAAATTTATGGGGGCCTGGGGTAGGGAGCTGTCATTAGCCAGTGACCACCGATGGTCATTGGTCCACGTGGTGATGTGCTCTGGCCAATGCTTACCCTGCCATGCATTTGGTATATCGACTGTGGTACAGCTGAAGGGGAGCAGATAAGTGTGACTTTACCTCCTCTCCTCTCAGAAATGTGATCATTAAGAACCACGCACATGATGAATGGCTCAGCTTCTAGTTTTTAGCCAAAAGACAACAGGAGTGTTTTTCAGCTCGGCTGACGACAGGCCCAGTCCCCCCTTCCGCCCACAGCCTTTTCTCAGTGCTCCCACAATTCCTGTCTGCATCTTGTGTCCCTGTCCATGCTGCGAAGGCAAGATTCTCCCTGTGTAAGTGGCAGGGAGCAGGCTGATCATGTATCGCTTTTCTATTACACGGTGACAAACAGTGAGCCAACAGCCCCACTGTCCACACCTCTGTTAGAGGACAGCAGCACCAAGAGGTTGACAAGCGCTCTGTATTAACTGTGTGTAAACCCGCTTGACTACCCTTGAGTTCGAAGTCATTCTGACAATGATCAGGCCTGAATCTGTAGCAGGGGATGTTCCATTGTATTTCCTATCCCCCTTTCTTGTATCTTATGATGTATCGCAAGAAATAATTCACAGAAAAACTGATTTATATAGACGTGCCTCCACTGAGACTTTTCTGCTGTCTGCTTTTACCTAATGCGAAGATCATTGACAAATGATGTCCGGAATATTATTGTATCACCTCAAAGTGGATTGAAAGGTTTGATACATTATTTTTTTTTAATTACTTATTCATCATGTAAAGGTTCTGTATATTTGTTTTATGAAAAGGCCTCTGAAAGGTTTTTTAAAAGTGTTATTACGTAATGTTGTTTATCGGTCACTGATCACTGTTGATTGGATGCCTAAATAAACATCCTGAGATGTGTGCTGTACAGTTCTGTTGGTGCTCATCACTCTGTCTGACAGTCAATGGATGATTGAGTGAAAGATCAGGGCAGTTTAGAAAATGACTGGGCAGAAAGATTTCACCCAGTGCCTCTTTCTGAAGAGTGTCAAACCTAAAAGCCTCTCCTGTAATCGATGAAAGCAGTAGCAGTTATCTTTGCAATTACTTACTGGTCATAAATTAATTTATTACAGTGGATGACAGGTAAACCTCTTCCTGATTACCCAAATCCGGCCGTCGGCACACCTTTGCTCTTCGTGTTGATGGACTGACAGCTGTGAGTTGAATCAGGCCAAGCAACAGGACAGGGTGGCAGGAATCAGCGGTTAATTGAAAGGGGGGTTGTTGGAGGCGAAACTTAGACACTGATGTCATGTAATTTGCCAAGACCTGTTAGCATGATGCCGTCGCCGCCAAAAATAAATGGTACCTGCATTACTTCCTTTCTTTCCTTTCACAGTGACTGTGACTATGGCTGTGACCTATAGGTGCTTTTTAAATTGAATTTTATTCTATAAGTGAGAATCCAATTGCAGATTAATTTGACAGTGACGGTTCAGTCATTTTAAGATAAAATATGAAACGTTAGGTTCTTTTAAAAGTCAGTTTATTCAAGGTTAACAAACAGCTGCATGCTTCCTCTCTGCATGCCTTTTTATTGTTGAGAAGTTTCAAATTCCTGTTACATTTACGATAAAGGAAGTAACATTATTGAGTTTGACGTCACACCCGTTTGCCACAGAAAATAATTTGTACTAGTCCACTGTTTTTCCCATATGCCCTCAATTCAAAGGCCCCCTGCACGTTTAGTTGCTGTAGATGGATAAATGAGTAACTCAAATTAAAGAATGCAAATCTCTACACAGTGTTTAAATGGTTGTGTTTTGTAAAGCAGCCTGCTGGACTTGCACTTATCAGCCTATAGCCGTTTGATTTATTCAGTAGGTGGCATCTAAGCAGCAGATCTCCCGGCCCAAAGTTCCTCTTTAGCCAGCACTACAAATTTGCTTACAGTCTGAGTATTTGCAGGTTTCTTTCAGGGCACTCTCCATTTGATTATAGTAGTTTATAAGCACAGAGCTTTTCGCTATTACCTGAATGCAATCCCCCGTTTTTCTCACAGGGTTGATGTTTTATTAAACTCCCTGCTTTGGGTCCAGATGGCGGAGTTCTCTATGCTGAGACTGCATGCTATCTCAGCGCCACAGACAAGTGTGGGATGAAAGATTAATCAAACACCTTATTTCCCTCTCTCCTCCTCTCTGAGGGAGTCTAAGATTGGCCGAGCCTATACTTTAACTCATGTCCCACTTTCTTTCTCCTTAACGCACTCAAAATAGTTTTCCCTCTGGTGGGAGCCGTCAACATAATGATTTTAATTTCACTTTGAGCATGCAAACCATTTTGTAATTGTTATACTATAAAGCATATGGACCTGACTCTACTGATAAGATGTTCAAATCAGTCTGTTGAAGAGCTGCGGTGTTGGCTGTCATTGCCAGTCTCGCTCTGATCTGTGTGGGTAATGACTCTGTACAGCTGAAGCTGCAGCTGTCAAAAAAAGCTTTTTGTGGTGCGCAAGGAAACAGAGATGGGAAATGCAAACACAGCTGTGCTAACAAGTCCAGCTATGCAGATACAAATGGCATGCTGTTGCTCCAGAGCTTTAGCAGTCCCAAGTTGGTTTCCTTGGGTCCAAATATACTGTCCCTGCAGCTCGTGAAATGGTCACAAACTCGGAGGCACCATCCCAGCCTCAGTTAAAAACTTTGTCTTATTGTCTTCATCTTCATCTTCATCTTCATCTTCTAATCTAATCAGAGGGCAGATGTTAGGCCTACTAATCCTTTAACCATATGGATTTTAAAAAATATGATTGTCTGGGTGTGTTTCTGAGCTAAGAACTGAGAACTGACGGCTACCGATCAGCAATCTGGTTATTCATTACTCCCGCCTTTTAGCAACCGTATGGAGTGGACGGGAAAAAGGGTGGCCATTTGACACCTGAGCGAAGTTATGTGCAGTTCCCCAAGACAAATGCTGCTACCAAACTAATTTCTCCTCTTTGGTTTTGCTAATGGAATATCAATCTTTAATAGGATTATAATTGTGCTTGCATATTTGCTGTCACCCACCATTAGCTGAAATTAATTAGGCCATTTAGTTTAGCTAGGAACCCATCAGCTGTGAAAAACGGTGCAGCCCCGACCAGAAGCCCTGAGGCTGCAGGAGGTACTTTGTCTCACAAAATGCTCTTTTCTTTGGGCCCCTTGTCTTTTCACCATGTACATTTTGCTCTGATGGCGTTGCTCATTTTGCCATAAAGGATGCTGCCACTGCCTACTGTTTGCAAAGGCCCGGATGCCTCACTAGAAATGGATTGGGTTTTCATATGCATTTACAAATGGAATTGCAAGTCAGCCTACAAAACACGTCTATAATATTAAATCAGTTTAGATTTTAAGGAAAAAAAGAGGGATGAAATTTCTTTTTACTTCCCAAACTCATTAATCATGTGAGAATGCTATTTGTTTTCTAGGGGAAATCAGGAGGTACATTATCTATTACATGAAAGCCTACATTTTCAGTTTCAGTTAACAAATCCTGTTCAAACTGTTATTATGAAGATGTATATTATCAGGTTTCTGTGATAAATGAGTGGGCACAGGAGGGACCATTGGCAGCTGCTGCAGATTAACAATCATCACAACCACTTTTTCACAACACATTTGTCTCCCAGTGTGTGCCAGAGCCTGGAGAGGCTAGTGATAGCATGCAGATAAATATAAAAGGATGTGCTGAAGTGAAGCCTGACACTGAGTTCTTTTGTTATGCTTCTTTGTGTTTGGGATTTTTCATTTAATTGTGTGGTTGAACCTGTGAAGAGGGGGCCACAAAGATTCTGTTTTATTTCATTTGAGCAGTTTAGTCAAACCCTTCATTTGTGTTTGAATTAACTGGCGGAAACTCTGTGTAACCTGTTTCACTGAACAACTCTGGACATCCTGAGTAAAACTTAAAGCTGCAGGCTGTTTCCCTTTCAAATATAAACCATTACAACTGGGTTATACCCCTTTAAGAACCCAGAATTCTATGTCAGATCTCGCGAGAGTGTGCCTGACATTGTGTGTCATAAAATCCTATAAAGACACGTAAAGTCCATTCTCTTTTTCCTTCAGACGTACAAAGCAGAGCTTTGGTGGATGTGTATTTTGTATTCTTCTTTCTTTGCCTACTGTGTTCCATTTTTTAAGCCCCTCTGTTTATCCTCACTTTTGGTGGGAGTTGCAGTCCCCCTGGCAACACTGCATGGCCATGGCCAATGCTGTCTCGCGTTTGGATTGAAGCTTGCCTAGACCCTTTTCAACTGTAACATGGAGGGAAGTGATCATCACAGGTGCCTCCTTGCCACGTGATAGTAGACTCTGTCTCTCCTGCAGCAAACCTTTTAGTAATTTTTAAATGGGAACCCATGCATTCGTCGTTTATCCTTTAAAACAGCCTTTTTGCTTGCAATCACTCCAGAGCTTACTTGTTCTTCTCACATGGAAGGTCCAAAATTACATTTTGTCTAAGACAGTTGCGTCTTTCCATGAGAACCAGTAAATCAAGTAGGAAGCCCTCTGTCCCTCGCCTTTCCAGACTGACAAAGAGTTTCTCCTCCACACGCTATTTTCAATCGGAGTGCTTTGTGTATTATGTAGAGAGATAAGAGAGCGAACGTCAGTCCTAACAGTTGTTGGTCTGTTACAAATCCTGTTGCAGGAGCAGCCCTGTCCAAACAGAAACTGTCCCTGTCACTCACAGAGACAGTTAACCAAATCTCAGAAAGCTGCCTCTACCTAAAATCACCTGCTATTCCAATAGAGGGAATCATCCTTGATTTGGGACGTGATTGTTGAGGGCAGCATACTATTACTTTTCGTTGTCACAGCAGTCACATGATTTAACATGACTTTATAGGATTCTGTGACACACAATCCCAGACACATTTTCGTGAGTTTTTTTATGAATGCTCAAAATTATGGGTTCTTAAAGAGAGAATAACAATATATATATATAATTATATATAATAATAATATAAATTTATTATAATAACCCTAAATGTTCTGTTATATAATTATGTTAAGGCTCTCGCTCCTCCTGTTTCAGTGTTGATGTAGTAGTGGAGGTTACAGGTACCCGCTCCTACTGATTTCAGGGGCTGCCTAATAGCGTTCAGCCCTGGAATTCTCCATTTATTCCCATTTAATTATGTCTCCTGCTAGGAGAAAACAGGTTTAAAATTCTACATGTCCAAGGTCGCTGTTTGCATGTGTATACGGTAGAGTTTTGGTACCGTTATAGTTGCAAAGATATAGAGAACACATGACAACAGATTTTTCTTTTTTCCACAACAAATAAACCGTTTAATAAAAGTTTATTTCATGATACGACTGGGAAGCTGACTTCAAAATACTGGATGTTAACAGAGGGCTTATATAGCCTGGGTGGTGGAACTCTCCTACAATAAGCAATAGTACATAACATCAGTTCAACCCACCGATATGACTTATTCTTGACACCGCCTTTGGAAGGGAATGAAATGATGGGGCCATGAGTTTTACACACAAATCATATACGGGGGGTTGCTATTCATATTGCAATGAATAGCAATGAATAGCAACCCCCCGTATATGATTTGTGTGGACAGAAATGATTCACCAGCATGATATGTCATATGTTTATTGTCGTTGATGCTTCTGATGTGGTCCTTACTTCCAGCACCTTATAGGTCTGAAATAAATATCTGTATTTGGTACCATAAACTCCCCTCTGTTGGTGAGAAATCACCAGAAATGCATCTGAAGGACAGGAAGTGTTGGCTTTCTAATGTAACTGTGTTCATGGAGCGGTTTGACTGGAGGTATAGCAGTGCTGGTGTTGTCACTGACTCAAAGCCAGTTGATGCAGTATATTTCCTGCTCGGCTTCCGTAAATGTAGTACATTGAACTTAATATTGAAGTTACAACACACTGCTGAATATTTATGCTCCTATTGAAGGCGTAACCTTAAATTTGGATGTATTTGTATTTCCACCATCTCTGTCCTTGAAGCCAATGGCTGGTTAGTGTTTGTGTCCAGGAGGGGAGAAGGTGAGAGAGAGAGAGATCTGGTTCGGTTTCGTTGTGCATCTAAGTTGATTTCCCTCAGTAGGTCGGACCGGAGCCCGGCAGCCCCGGAGCCAGCAGAAACTCTTCACAATGGATGTGGATGAGGAAGAGAACATGAGTGAGTTATTCTCTCCTGCCTGGCCCCATGCTCCCACACTGACCTCTTTCTGACCAGGCACAGTTAATCAATCTCACAAGGCTTCCCACTGTGTCTCCTCCGTTGCCCTCACAACGTCCCCACAGGAAATAAAGCTTTCAGCAACAATAGGGGATGTACTACACTGTACTACTGGGTTAATTGCAGTGTATTTTGCCTACATTTGAAAAAAATTAAATGTTAGGTGTCTCCAATTTGAACCGTGGTTTCAAAGAACAGTTGTCAGGACTTAGGAAGTGTTGTCTCTGCATCAGGAGGTTCTCAAACCCAGCAGCTCTAAACCGCTGACAAACATTACTGTATATAATTATGTAGTTACAAACATGACTTTTCCTGATTTGAATTATCGTTATAAAATTATTTAATTCCTAATTTATAGCCAACTTTATAGATAATAGTGGTAATAGTGAATTGATATTGTCCTTGAAATCAAACCCAGGGCATTTGCATAGAAGTCATATCTCATTTATTACATACCAAGATCTTTTGAAATGCATTGTTCTGTTGAATTGAAATTGATCCATTAAAAAATGCCTGACATCTTCTGAGCTATTAGTCCTGCGAATTAGATTCACCATTGTAAAGACACATCATGGCTTCGCCTTGAAGGACACTGGTAATTCAACTGCAATGAGTCTGCCACAAAATTATTTTCCGTAACTTTCAGGAACTGTTGAAAAGACGTTCATGACTAATTAAGCAAAGGAACAAGCAGTTACCCAGTTTAGTCTAAGGACTTTTTCACTGTTTTATTTATATTAAATACTGATCTGAGAAGTTCTTTAAAAATGTTTCAGTATTTATGAAATTTTACTGGTGAAAGATAGGAAATGCCAACAGACATGGCATACCGATTGCAGGATACTCGTGTTCCAGTATTTATAACAATTTCATGTCTTTTTTTCAATGAAAATGTAGAAATTAACAGGCTAAACACGTTCTTGAAGAAAACTTTAGGTTTAAAAGAAGTGCTTTTGTTACAAACATTTATATAAGGGTTGTGCAAAAATGACTTTTTCCTCGCATATCAGTAAAAAAAGACTAATATAACAGCACAAGCCTTAAGGGGTGATGATAGATCCATGCAGGTGCCATTCAGGCTCCAGTCTCAGAACATGTTGTGACACACACTATTAGGTTTACCTTCAATGATATTCACAGCTAGAAATTTTGTAGTTTTCCCCTAAATAGCCCCTAAACTCACATGACTCTAATGCTTGCTGTGTGTATTTGTGCCATGGGTATGACGTTGGAAATCCCTTCCACCTTCCCGGAAACAGCAGGGAAAGCCTGTGCTGCAGGAGGGTTTGACAGGCTGACTGATGGAAATGTCATGGTCGCTGAAGGTCCTGCTTGTGGATGGGGCAAATCTGTGACATGGGTGCATTGCGATGCTGTGTGTAATCATGTCTCTCTCATGCAGGACTGTGATATCCCTTTTCCTGTGGGCCACTTGTGGGACTCTCATGTCCTCTGTTGTTTGTTCTTTATTTTAAAAAATTATTCAGTATTGTTTGATGCAACAAACATTTTTTTCACCAGCGCACTGTTGTGTCAGTCTCAAACAAACACACACTTGGAATATGTATATATTTTCAGGTGCTGGTGTTGTAATCAGAAGGTTTCAAGTCCTGCTGTTGTGCTGAGCCAAAAGTCACTTCAGTAAAATATTCATAGTGGATGAAATTTAAAATTGTTAGGTTGATTTAGTCTTTGCTAAGAAACGCAAACACATACAAATGTTTTCCCACTTACAGGTACACAAATATGCATGTACAAATTTACGCATGATTACACACACGCAGAGTCTGTTATGCAAATATGTACACAAAGATGCATATGCTCACATACATCTCCCTTTTGCTTCTGGGTGCAGCTCTCTTTTATGTGCTCCCAGCCCCCCACAGATCTCCTCTTTGACCCCTGCATCCCCTCCATCATTTCCCTCTCTAGCATTTTCACGCCAGCTTTTCTCTCTTCCCGAGCACCGAAAGGAGTAACCTATCGAGCTTTTGCTGAGGATGTTATAAATGAAAATTTAGTCAATGTTCCATCAGCTTTGTCAACAGGATGTGGTGATGTGTGTTCCTTCAAACACAGCTCTTTCAGACAGTCTTGTTTTCCTACGAAAATGTAATCAAAATCTCAATTAATACAGATGTTGCTACTGTATGTCAGGATAAATCTCATAAAAAGAGAAGCATTTGTCATCCTACTGATTTTCCAATGGAAAGGGTGTTTCACCCCGAAAATGAATCTTATAACCCCTGCCCACCCACATTTTTACTCCCTGTGTCATGATATTGAACTCCTATCCCTCCATACGCTCTCAGTCGGTACTACAAAACATTTAAAGCTAGCATTTGACAGCGATCTCTTAAGTCCTGCCTCCTGTCAAGACATTACAGCGAATTACAGAGTTGTCCACACTGTTGTTTGGTTTATATCTGTGCTGCTGTATTTTATGTAAGATTTCCCATTACCCACGTTAATAATATTTAATGATATGATACGATGATATGATGTTTATGTTTATATTTATGTTATGTAAAGAAAATTAAAGACAATCAATTTTCTAGTTTCTAGAATTTAACAAAATCCAGAAGAAACATGAATGTGTTAATCCAATATATCGCCTCTTGTGGCACTCTGCGTCTCTTAATATAATCTACTAGGCAATTCAAAAATGTTTAAATGTAGAGTTTTGTAAAAAATTTGTATTATGAAGTTTGATATAGTTTGGTGTACAAACAAAGGAACACACACCACTTGTTCAGTTACAAAGAAGGATAAAGGAATCTATAAATTTTACATTTACAAGATCCTGCAACGAAGCCGTTGTAAGTTACTCTTTCTGGGCACCGCAGGTTCGTGCAGCACCGACGTAAAGGAAAACCGTAACCTGGACAACGTCTCCTCCAAGGAGGGGTCGGGCGAGGCAGCCCAGCTTCCCAATGGCAGCGGTGGGGGTGGGCGAAAACGGCCGCTGGAGGAGGGTAATAATGGGCACGCTCACTCCAAGTTCCGGCCCAAGAAGCGTAAGAAAACACCAGGGCCCGTTCTGCCCAAGAATGCCCTGATGCAGCTGAATGAGATCAAGCCTGGCCTGCAGTACAAGCTGCTGTCCCAGACCGGCCCGGTGCACGCGCCCGTTTTTGTCATGACGGTGGAAGTGAACGGGCAGCTGTTCGAGGGCTCTGGCTCAACCAAGAAGAAGGCCAAGCTGAATGCAGCCGAGAAGGCACTGCGCTCCTTTGTGCAGTTCCCCAACGCCTCCGAGGCACATATGGCCATGGGCCGAACATTGACAGTCAACACCGACTTCACTTCCGACCAGGCCGACTTCCCCGACATGCTCTTCAATGGCTTTGAGACACCCGCCCCGCCTGAAGAGCCTTTTTACCTGACCTCCAATGGCAACGGCTCCTTCACGCTGGGGGAGTACCCTGTAGCGCTGGCGACGGGCAACAGCCTGGTCCAGTCCCCACTGCCCACCCCTTCTGCCTTTACTTCCCCCTCCGGCGGCAAGAACCCTGTCATGATCCTCAACGAGCTGCGGCCTGGCCTCAAGTACGACTTTGTGTCTGAGAGCGGCGAGAGCCATGCAAAGAACTTTGTCATGTCTGTCACGGTCGATGCCCAGACGTTCCAGGGCTCCGGCCGCAACAAAAAGCTGGCCAAGGCCCGGGCTGCCCAGGCTGCCCTGTCCGCCCTCTTCAACATGCAGCTGGACCAGACTCCTTCCCGCCAACCCATCCCTCGAGAGGGCTTGCAGCTGCACCTGCCACAGGTAAGAGGTGTGGAACCCTCACAGTACCAAGGTCATGGATACACTTGAAAGTAGGGCAGCTTTATATTATAGTGTTGGCATCTTTCTTAGATGTTTACTAAGTTCTTTTCAAAGGATGTTGTCCTCATTGATATTTTTAAAACAAAATTAAATATTTATGAGTACCAGCATGGTCAGAGGTGTTATTCTAGGCCTAAGGAGGTAAATTTCATTTGTCTAATGGCCTCTAGTAAATAAGCATTATTACTAGTGCTGTCAAACGATTAAAATAATGATTTTCTGTAGTTAATCACTTTTTGTGCTCAAATTTCTAAATAAACATATTCCTAAATTCCTAAATAAACATATTTAAAAAGCAGTGCGTTACGTTAAAGCCATGCTGTGTTTTATTGTAATGGAAAGAAACACAAAATAATCTGTATCAGAAAGTTTGCTATTGCGTT
>JAOVYW010000031.1:1671289-1694154 GCA_025775045.1 Hiodon tergisus
TGGCAACAGTGGCAACAGTGGCAACAGTGGCAACAGTGGCAACAGTGGCAACAGTGGCAACAGTGGCAACAGTGGCAACAGTGGCAGGGGAAAACTCCTTAGGCTGGCAGGAAGAAACCTCGAGAGGAACCCGGCTTAAAGGGGGAGCCCATCCTCTGCTGGCCGGCACTAGGAGCTGAATTAAAGAATCTCATATACATTCAACTCTTAATGAGACATTTTTACTTCATTCCATGAATTAAGCTGGAAGATTGAGTTGGAAGATTTTACAAGATCATGCAGCATTCTGTGCATCTAACTGAGAGTTATTTAATATATATAAGACAATCAAACTTGACTAAGACAATATACAAGTTAAATACTATAGAATAAAGATTAAAGATTATTGACTAAAGACACTTTAATTCTGCGCCACGCCACTCACTTGCTTCACTTTCATAAAAAATGATTTTTTCAAATTTGATGAGATCATGTCAGGCAGGTACATAAATGGGCTCAGCTAAAGTTATTTTGGCCAATCAGATCGCTCGCTTGCAATTAGCTAATCAGATTACTCGATTCATATTAGCCAAAAAATTTGTGTTATAGCCTTTATGACTGCAGATATTTTAAACCATACAATTATGTATAAATACAGCTACAACCAGCAATGAGGAGTTCAGACAGCTGCATTGAAAACATTGATCCATCCTGTGGACCTATGTAAAATAAGTATATTTTTGGCTTGACAACAAAGATCAATATAATTTGCAGTTCTTGAGAAGAATAATTTTGAGTCCTACAATTTCGATTTTAGGGTCAAAGCTCAAATGCACGAGAAAGAATTGCCAAAAGTCATATGAGTTAAGAAAAAATGGTTTCTGCAGTATCTAAAGTTACTGTTGTAAAACAAGCTGAAACTCTTGCGAGTCAGTCACCTAATAATGTCTTAGCAGTGGAAATTAACCTTTCATGCAAACACAAGAATAAATCCCAGATTATATATGTATATGTAAGTTTAAACAGCAAAAACAAATAAATAAACTAATAAATTGAAAATCTCTGTGCAACACCGAGAAACTACAAATTGTAAATTGCAGCGTTGTCTCTTTTATAAACAAACAAAACAATCAAAACAAATAACAAACTGCATGGGCTCCAGAAGACATCCGAAAACCATCGTCTGTGAACACAGTTCGTCACTGCATCCACAAGCGCAAGTTAAAACTCTACCATGCAGAGAAGAAACCATATAAACAAGATCCAGAAACGCAGCCGCCTTCTCTTGGCCCGAGCTCATTTAAGATGGACTGAGGCGAAGTGGAAAACTGTACTGTTGTATGACGAATCCAAATTTGGAAATATATATTTTTTGGAATCATGGATGCCGAGTCCTCCGGACTAAAGAGGAGAGAGACCATCCGTCTTGTTATCAGTGCACAGTTCAAAAGCCAGCATCCGTGATGGAGTGGGGGTGCATTAGTGCACACGGCATGGGTGACTTGCACATCTGTGAAGGCACCATTAATGCTGAACAATACACACAGGTTTTGGAGCAACCTATGCTGCCATCCAGGTGTCGTCTTTTTCAGGGAAGGCCTTTCAGCAACACAATCCCAGACTACATTCTGCACGTATTACAACAGCATGGCTCCGTAGTAAAAGACTCCGGGTGCTAAACTGGCCTGCCTGTAGTCCAGATCTGTCACCCACTGAAAACATTTGGCGCATTATGAAACGAAAAATACGACAAAGGAGACCCCCAACCGTTGAGCAGCTGAAATCCTATATCAAGCAAGAATGGGAAAACATTTCACTTTCAAAACTACAGCAATTGGTCTCCTCAGTTCCCAAACGCTTACAGAGTGTTGTTAAAAGAGGAGGTGATGCAACACAGTGGTAAGCATGCCCCTGACCCAACTCTTTTGAAACGTGTTGCTGGCATCAAATTCAAAATGGGCATGTATTTTTCCAGAAACAATGCAATTTCTCTGTTTCAACATTTGATATATTGGCTTTGTACGATTTTCTATTGAAGGGTTCTATTTAGGGTTTAGATGATTTGCACATCATTGCAATATGTTTCTCTTCACATTTTACACAGGGTTACAACTATTTTGGAAACAGGGTTGTACATATACTTGTACACATGGCATTTGGTAGAAATGTTCTGCGGTAGCCGTAGATACTTGTTTTTTGTTATTATGGAAACGCGGTCAAACTAATAACCCATCGACCGTCGTATGCTAGAATGGGACTAACATACGATTTAGAAGCGACAGTTTTAAAACTGATTGGGATCTGCTATTTCTGATCTTGACAGCTTAGTTACGACAGCTGATAAATATTTAAAAAGCCAAATTAATTTCAGGAGGACATCGACCTCAGATCTACGAAAATAGGACGTTACATGTACTTTATTGAAACTGCAACAAAATGCGATGCTGTCCTCCAACAAGTAACGTTCATTTCTGCTCGGGACTGATTTTTCTTATTTTGAACAGCAGGTTACACGAGTGTGTAATATTGTTTGACTAGCTCAAACGTTAAACACTTCACAATGTCTATGTTTCCGAGGACTCGGTAGCTACTAAATGTTAAACTGTTCCAGTCTAGGTGTCTATTCCGTCCAGTAACCATTTCAACCTAACGATGCAGCCTACCCTAATTTATTTAACAACTAAAGCACCCACGACGCAAAATACTCATTGGGAAGAGCGCAGCCGAGAGCATTGGCGGCCAGGGTGGGGTCGCACCGCGCACCCACGGTAGTTCTATCACTTTCTACAGGTCACACAGCAACGAGTCGCCGTTAATGTGGGACAGGTTCTGTAAACGGCGCAACAACTGCGCCGATCGTATCCCTACTTCGCCTGTGTTACTTAAACTGCACATTGGTAAGTAAGCACGCTGGTCACACTAAACGCTGCTTCCACCTAGTGGACAATGCCAGTAAACCATACATTATTCACTACGGGATGAACTTACCGTCTGAGAACTACACACAAATTTTGCTTAAAGGAAAAACGTTATTGTTACGACACTACAGCGCAAAAAAGAAGGTTAATAAAACGTTCTTTAAGTTTTTATATTAAGCAAATGATCACCTTCAAAACGTATAAATGAAATTCCAAAATAAGAACATTGAAAGTGGGAATAAGCATTAGGCTAACTTCTACTCCTTCCAAATATTTATTTGACCAGGCCAAGTTCCCAGCGGGAAAAATATCCAGTCTGATGCTTACTGGCGTTGCATTTCTCACAGTTAAGTAACTTTTATGAATATTTCGCGTGAGTTGGAATGCCACAGCAGGAGATGAATGTGGAATCTCCATGGTGACGGCATGCTGCGCACACACAAGCTTCTGGTCAATAGAGGTTATTGAACCTCTTTGTTTGAAATAAAAGGTACACACGAATATGTTGCATATGCCATCCCAAACTCGATAGTTTAACAATCACTAAAAATAGGGGACATCCACCCTCCCTCCAGAGCCTTTGAGAAGTTTTAGTAAAATTTTTGTTAAATGCCTCAACTGTATATCTAACTACGATTCCTCTTCCCATATTCTTGATTTCCCCCCATAGCATATTAAAGGGATTAGTGTGGTGAGCCAAAGATGCTGATGTCTTTGTAGGCCTAAAACATTTTTTAAGGAAGCGAGAATCCTTGCAGGGAGCCCAGGCTTCAGCATTCTCAGACTAGCAGCAGGATTTTCTACAATTTCCTTTTGGATTTAAGTCAACTCTCTCCTAGTGCCCAGTTAGAAGAGAATCAAAATCAAACAAGGCAAGTTCTGCCGTCAGCAGGGTCCTGTACAGGGACACGGCGGGTAAAAGCTGGGTTCCGTCACTCATCGTTTTTCGATGCAGCGAGGAAAGAAGATCAGATGTTTCTTCTGGTGACAGTAAATTCTTGGGATTTGGGATGAGACAAGCTGAATCTGCTCAGTGAGGGGGTATCCCACAGAAGGATTCGCTTTCAGACAGGACAGCTTTTGTTTTTTACTTATATTTTGGCTTAGTGTTTTGTTACATTTCTACTTCAGTAAATCAGAGCTCTTAAGCTGTCAACAAAAACTTTCACGTTGAAGGGCAGAATGAGTACATTCTCTCATGGATCCCTAGATGTTGGGTTTGGACGCACATGTCCTACATGTTCTGAATCTTGGATGTTTCTCACATCTCCTTCACTGAGCAGTCTTTTCACATAGGTGCTCGGAGCCAGGTGTTTTATAGATTTTGACAGTTTACTGTAAATTTCACCCCTGTGTTCACATCACAGGTGTCTCTTCACCTCCCCCGTGGCTCCCCAATCAACAGATCAAACATGGTGTTTGTCCAGGGCATCCACTCGACAGTTTTAGCCACCTGGGCCCACAAGGCACATTGAACACAGAGCTACCGTGTGGGTAACACTGGTGCTAAGGTCACAAGTGCACGTCTAATTATATTTATTTATCCTAATTATATTTATTTATCCTAATTACATTTATTTGTCCAGCCACGGTGTCTTGGGGAGGAGGAAGTTGGTGTTTTCTACGCTTACTCAAGTAGCTGCATCCACAAGGCTCATTTTGATTGCTTTTGGATTTCTTTCAGTTCCTGGAAATTAGTTTCTAGAAAGGAAGAGTCTTCATAGTTGCGTTCTCTTCAGAATATCTTAGGAGAGTATATTTTAAAAGGTTGGTACATTTTCAATTGGCTTTACCACTCTATTAGTCTCTTCTGGACACTACCTAGATAAATAAATAATGATACCCCTGTGATTCCTTGTGTTGAGAAGAATGGTATCTTTGTGGAAAGGGGGAAAATAGAGTGGCGCTGGTGGACCAGTCCTTCGTGCTTGTGCTCAAATGGTCCGTTGCAGTGGACACCTTGTTGTGCAGAGTACTTACTATCTATTAGATTCTACTCACATACATCCATTTCAACATAGAAAATGTACTAATGTAATGCAAATGTTAAATTGTTTTTTAATTCACATTAAGACCATCCAAAAGACAAACACACAGACCACAGGAAAGTAATGTGAGGCCTGTCAAACGGTCCTGGAGTTAAATCCTGACTCCGAATAGCTACCTAATGTCTACACTGAGCATAGCGTGCAAACTAAATGAACAAGCTAGATATCAAGACACCTGAACATGACAGATAACGTGTTCCTCACCTGAACGTATTGACCACAAACTGAATACTTGTTCCTGTTATTAATATTCCTATGAACTAAACAAACAGATTTTGGAAAATATTCCATGTTACAATGGTATCCAGTGACATCATTAAAGACACCAAGATGGGTCCGCTGTTTTTCGTCAGACCACCTCTGTTTACACGTATCGCCAGAGGTGGCACTTCGATAGGATTGGATTGAAAACGCGTTTACTTGGCTGGTTCACCTCTGCATGCCACATTCACACTGTTTTTAGAGGCTTCGTAGGCAAACAGCTTGGTTTTCATCATCGGCATGTCAGAAATCATTGCAGAGAGAAGGAGCATTGGGAGTTGTAGTCAGGGGTAGTCATGCAAACATATAAAACTAGTTTTACAAGGAGAAATATCTGCGTTTTCAGTCTCACTGGGAAATAAAATGAGCTGCCTGTAATGTAATTTACCTGCAGCTTTTTTTTGCTCATTAACATGTTCGCAATCATCACAAATACCAATTAGCAAGTCATGCAACTTCCCTTGCCACCTCAGGTTAATTGTTGTAATTGTAACGTAGTCTAAATACACTGTGCATTGTGAAACTGATCAGTTCACATAAGAGGTTCAATGCATGTAATCTAATAACTATTGGAACGTTATTTAGTTTTTAAGGTTCATTGTTTACAGTTTTCTACAAATGACTTTGCTCATTGAAAACGATTTTTAAAACTCAAAGTTCTACAGTAAGTGTATATCAACTCATCTTATTTTCAGACGCCATCTCTCTCTATTTCACAGTCTAAAATTGGTCTTCAAACGTCCTACTGACTGCTGTGACAACCTTCTGCAGAAAGGATTTCAGCTTATTAAAGAGATCCAAAGCATGTGGTATTAATTTGGAGGTGTCAGAGAGAGATATAAAAATGTCATTCAAACTTGGTGAAATATAGCGTTACAAATCTTTGATCTTACATGAGTCATCTCCAAATCTCTTGTTGGTTCGTACAATGGTAAGGGCTTCTGCTGCCCTAGTCTTGAAATAAATCCCTGTGATATTATACCTGTAGCGACTAGGTGATGTTCAAAGAACAGAACCCCAAAGCCTTCTGGAGCCTATTTGAGTGTAGCGTGATAAAGTTCTGAAGAAGCTGATCAATATCCAAGATGAGGACCACAGGCCCAACATCCTGTGATATGGCCAATGTTCTAATGACATCCTCAGACCAGTTGTTGAAAGCTGTATATGGTAACAATAGAAACCCTTGTTTTGAGGTTATTTGAGTTGAAATTAAGTTAGAAAATACAAACACTATGTTTATTGTACTGCAAAAAAAAATCAAAATAATAATAATAATTTTGCCAAGGCGTTATTATAAGCAAAGAGCTTGATACAGCAGGGGAGGTCTCTAACTTGTTTTCATGGCCAGACTTTTGCTCTCCAACCAAGAAGGTGATTGAATGGATTAAATTGCATTAGTAAATGATAATGCTTATATCACAATTTGAATTAAAATAAAGAGCATAAAGAGCATTGGACAAGACCAAACATGGGCTCCTTATAAAATGTTGCAGTTTCTGTTTTGAGATAGCAGATAGTCAGATACCATCCTAAACCAGGGAACGTACTATGACGTCATTTATTGAAATTCTTGGAGGAGACATAGCAAAGGTCATGATTGAAATGGATCTAATTTCTAGAGATCTGCTAAGTGTCAAACAATCACATTTTTTCACTCATGGATTTTGACTTAAATACTTTCTTCATCCGCTTTGAGTAGGCTAACTTTCATTCAAAACCATTCAAGATATGATATTTATAACAAATAGAAAATGTAAATAAAATCCTTATTTTGAACCCAATGATTTTTTTAAATATAAATGCATGAGTTAAACTATATATTTTCGAAACATGTTCGAAGACTTTAAATAAATAAAATATCAGCTAATTCAATATAACCTGATACAAAATAAAATACCCGAGTCTACCTGATATGGCTATACCTGTATTTTATATTCCATTATGAGTATAAAAATCACATCATACGTCTAAAGGTAGGTTTTTGTTTTTATATTATTTTTAAAGGACGTAATGTGAGGCTTCTGAAGAAACTTCATGTATTTGTCCGTTTAAGAAACCGAACAGGATATATTTCGAACATTGGATTTCGGAGTTAAGTGAGTCGACCTTCGATTTTTGCCAAAACATAAACAAAAAACGATGTACTCACATTAGTAAAAATCTTACCCTAGTTAAAAAAATGTTAACACATTGGCGTTCATGCTTTACAGTCAATAGTTTGATGAAAATCATTATAGAAAAGGAAATGTTTACATTTCTAAAATATTGCTTTAGCATTCACTTAATAACGTCGATTATACTTGTGTCAAAAATAACGAAGTGAACGATCGTATGTAAGTTATTTCAGGTAAAAACGTTTGAACTGTTATTGTAATTTACCAATAACCTTAGCGACATCTATAATAAATAAATAAACATAAAGTTAATCTGTTAAAACGTTGCTTCATAACATTGATATTACCGATAAATTCAGTGTAAAGAAAAATATATTCTTTAAGAGAAATTATTTTTCCACGTTGGTTTAAAATGATTTTTCCGATTATGATGGCGGCGCTATAATAAGTACGAAAATTTATTGATAGAAGACATTCGTTTAATTTTATTAATATTAACGGCTTTGGTGTCATAATACGTCGCATATTTTTTAAACACCCTATTTCCCCAAGTTCCGAAACACTACATTAATTGGCTAAATACTTTGTGTTGAATGTAATTTAACACTAGTCCCTCCTGTATATTAGTTGGCCAATCAGAATGCGGTGCTTCCAACCCCCTCCGTTCAGACTTCTATTTAGCATCTGACACTGGGATGAAGTTACCAAAAAATTAAAGGAAAAAAAACTTCCAGCGAGAGGGGAAATAGTGCCAAACTAAAGTCTGACTTGAAAGTGGTATATCATTATTGAACACAGAGTACAAACATTAAAGGGGACGAGAGAGAGAGAGAGAGAGAGAGAGAGAGAGAGAGAGAGAGAGAGAGAGAGAGAGAGAGAAAGAGAGAGAGAGAGAGGACAAAGTAACTTTAAAAGTGTCGGAACGTTTCATACACTTTCCAACCACGGATTCTAAAGTGGAGAACGCCCTTTCGACGCTGTCCATACATTTCTTTAAAAAAGAAATGGAAGAGAGCTCAAGTTCTCCCGTCTCCCCTGCGGATAGCGTAGTGACCAGCGAGGAGGAGTTGGACAGGCAACAGAAAAGGTTTGGAAGGAAGAGGAGAAACAGTAAAAAACTGAGCGTGGACAGCAGCCCTGGTTCCGTTAAACGGAGCAAAAAAAACAGTCCCAGCAGCACACAGTCATACGAGGAACTTCAGAACCAGCGGGTACTGGCGAACGTCAGGGAGAGGCAAAGGACCCAGTCGCTCAACGAAGCCTTCGCGTCCTTGAGGAAAATTATCCCCACGCTACCATCGGATAAGCTGAGCAAGATACAGACACTGAAGCTGGCGTCCAGATACATAGATTTTCTCTATCAGGTTCTACAAAGCGACGAGATGGACAACAAGATGTCAAGCTGTAGCTACGTTGCCCACGAAAGACTCAGTTATGCTTTCTCAGTGTGGCGAATGGAAGGCGCATGGTCTATGTCCGCCTCGCACTAGCATCTCGGGCGTTCAGCTAATGCCAAAAGGGGTAGGTGTCAGAGTACTGATCGCTATGGTAACAATGATTACGAATTTTATTATGTATATTGTTACTGTACCCGTTGACCTGACAACGACAGTAATACAACTCATAATAGCTAAAGAAGAATGGAGAGATAGATGTGTTACTTCAGACACACCATGTTATGAAGACACAGGCACTTTAACAGCTGCCGTGTTTACACCGATGTGGAGTTAAAGTTTAATTATAATAATAATAGTAATAATAATAACAGTAATAGTATGTGATAGGCTTGGGGATACTTCTAAAACGATGCTTTAGTGAGGGACCCCAAAAATAATTATCATAAAAAAAACATAGGAACACGGTTTTGGTTGATGCTTACAATGCTTACAGTTATATTTATTATTTTTTGGTCGTTTTTGTTGTCATTGTTTTAGTAGGAAAATATGTACATTTCTTAATATTAAGAGAAACAATTATTTACAAAAGACCAAACATGGGAGAGACCGCTATAGTCAATTGAGAAACTCAGCATCCACATGCAATCAGACGCTTGACGATGTTACACGGACTCGGGTTAACAGCCTAGACAAGCGCTTTATCGTGTAATTTCGTGCAGGTCGGGTCAACAGTCAACTGCTAAAAGAAAACTAGTGAACAACTAGTGGCAACGATTATTTGAATGTCACTACATGTACAATATGGGAAATATAAACTTTATACTATACTAACATCAGTAATATCTCTATAAAATTCTCAAGACGCATGCGGCTGAAAGGAATTTATTAGTCAATATCAATTTCACAGAAACAAATAACTGCCAAGCAATTCCATTTGCCAACCATTAATTTTCCTCCATAAAGCGTGGCTTGGTCAAAATAAATTGCCAAAGGCCAAACTCTTATTTTTCATCCTGTAAGACAAAGCTCATAAGAAATCATAAATATTTTTGACTTGTGGTGAGTTATGGCTATAATTCTCAAACCTCATATCAATTTCTAACTGTTATTATAATAGAAAATGGAGACCAGGAGAGAAACATACCAAGATACATGGATTATGAATTACCCCTCATTAAATTATTTGGATTTATAATGAAAGAATGACGTTTTCCTGTAAACTGACATTGTTTGAGATTGAACAAAAAGTTTAAACGAGCGTTTGATTGCAGAGACACGTGCAACCACATCGCAGGTATGTTGTTGAAAGAGCTTTGGTGCTTGGATGCGTGTATTAATAGTTATTGACATTACACCGACAGCTTTGAGAGTATAATATAAGCGTTAAACATGATTACCATTGCACACAATACATATGTCTGTTAAGGGGTAATTGATCTATACCCCTGCTTAATAATTATATCACAATGTTTTAATTCTGGGCAGATTAGGACTCCTAGTGTTATTGAAGTGGAAACGGTATTACGGATTTTTGGCGGGAGATAAGCATGCCAAAGATGTGAAAATGTCGTGTCTCACAGGAACGTAAAGTGTATTAAATTAGACTCATTAACAACCTTGCTTATCAACATAGTTTTGATGCCGAATAAACCATCTAGTCGTATTCATGAATGGGAATAACGTCATTGAGGTTTGTATGAAATTATTTTGTTGGCGGACCAGACAGCAAACTGGTACACAGTGTCATTTATTACATAAAGACTGGTTCTTCATTATGCAATAATTCGTCTCAGTTCAGACCCTGTCATACACGGGTCAAATCAAATATTTAGGCGATTTCAGTAACCTGCCTTTAGCAACTGATTTAATAAAAGCAAATTATTTTAGCAGGACATAGTAGAATACAGAATACTTTAGTACCACTGCAATTACCCAATTTTATTTGATTCGTTGCAACCAGTGTTTTTAAAAGTCGCCGAACTACCCTGCAAAAATAACGGCAAATGTAAAACACGCGTGGCTTTCTTTAACGAAAAAATGTTGAATAAAGGTGATGAATGTAAAAGTTTCCCCAAGATTGCCTATGTAATAATTGGTGCCTCAAACCAAATTCTTTACTGCTATTTACACCTTTCGCTTAGGACGAAATAGTTTCTCATTACTCCGTACTCAGTCGTGCAATGGTGAATTACATAGCGGAGTATGTGCACTTTCACTTCATGACGGCTAGGAACTTTCCTCTCTAATAACCCTAATGTACTTGAAACATTGCTTTACATTGATGTATTTTTCTCTTATTTTACAGACTGTTCATTTCAACAAAGTTTGAAGACGCCAAAGGATTTATTGAAGAACCTGTAAACCTCAAAGACAAGTTCGAGGGACGCATCATGGTTTAGCTCTGGATTTTTGGGGAGCACTATGTTCGATATGATTGCATCCCTAACAGCATATCACAGTAATAGTGCCTGTAAGTTTCCTCTCTTGGACATTTTTTACTGACGGTTTATACCAGTCTAATGATTCAGGAAAACCTTCTGGAAAGTTTTCTTCGCAAAGTATATATATATCTCCGTTTCTTTATAAAATAGAAGTATATATAAATGTTTTTTTTATTATAAAGTATTGTGTGTGTGTGTGTGTTTGAGAGAGAGAGAGAGAGAGAGAGAGAGAGAGAGAGAGAGAGAGTATGTGTATATGTAAGTATATCAATCTTTTTTAAAGAGACCAGTTCAATTTAGAATAATAAACGCTTTAAGATGCATGTTTTCCGTCATAAATTCGATTCTCAGCCAGACTCCCATATTTCTTCATATGTACATTTATTTATTTATTAAAACAAATATTTTATATATTGATTGCTCATTCTATATACATTTTTGTCCATTTAAAATAGTGTCACATATGTTTATTCTCTTAGTGAAGTTTCGCTAGTTGATGCGAAAAAATTGAGGACGCCTCACTGAGCTGGACTATGCAAATGATTAGTCTCGGTAAGAATTTACAGCCGTTACGTTTTTACCGAGCTGCTGTAAAGTCGCTATCATCACACGGTTTTAAAAAAAAATTTAAACGCGTATCTTGCACAAGAATCGTTTTTCCAATTAAGATAAATGCGAATTAAATATCTAACTCTCCATTTTCTGTTGTACAAGTCGTAAATCACAGGCAGAAGGCCACGTTTGCCGACAGACTTTTTTCTGTTTTTTTACTTGTCCCCGCTTTCACTAACGGTTTCTGAGATTGCCCCCTCCCCCCTCTGCTGTGGAGAGAAAACACCAGATAAACGCCGTAATAAAATTCTAGAGGTTCATTAGGAAAAGAGAAACTTGAGCTTGTTTCAAACCGGGCAAATAAAGGAGATCTGTTTTAATAACAAGTAATCAGTTTAATAGCAAAGCCTCAGGGGGAATTGTTTAACGAGCAAAGCAGCCCGAGAAACCACAGATAACAGCATTTACTATTTGTCCAGCTTTTAAATACCGTACTCCAACTAGACCCATAATTTTGCGTTTCAGTTATAGGCCTTTACTTTTGAAGCATAAAATTGGCTACACGCTATTTTCCCATACTTAAATCGTTTTTAAACAATTTAAAAATAACACGTCTATAAACAGAAAAGGAGCTTGCTTTTGTTGTCTACACAGTGTACCATTGTAATATTGCCCTGGTGGGAAAAAAGTTCTCAACACAACAATAATTTATTCTGCTGCTTATGGTTGTCGAAATTGAGACAGATAATGGCCATTGAAATCTCGATTGAGCAGAACTTTTTTTTTCATTTGGAATGATAAAAATCTAAACAAATTCTGAAATATATTGTCTATAGCCACATTAATAAATTAGCGTTTTTTCATTTTAGTTAAGCAGTTATAAATGCCACAGTGTGGGTGTACTTGAATTAAGAAGAATTTCTGGTTGCCATTGCACCAATAAAAAAAAAAAATATTATATTTTTTTTTTACAACAAGGTCATGGGAAGTCAGGAGGAAACACTTTTGCTACAAGTTCTTCTTTTGTTTAATACCTTTATTTGTGTGATGATCGCAGGAACCGTGAAGCAACACGCACACAGGATGGTGGCAATAGCCTGAGTAGGATATCTGCCACCCAGGCTATTCCTTGTGTCCTATTTTCGTTGCCTGGTTCAGTATGCAATGATGGTGGAGGCCGTCCGACCCTTTTCAAACACCATTTGTGAATGTTGCACTCCACAAATAACAAGAAAACGCAGCAACCATCCGGACTCCATCCCTTTCAGCTTAAACTGAGCAATGTGAGGTGACCGTACATCTGAGAAGCAGATTAAATCTGGTGTATCACCAGGGGCGCAAAGAGCATTCTTTATCACCTTTTGTCACTCAGGCGCACACAAGAGGGTCAGAACCTTATCCAGGTTTCAGAGCTGAGGGGTTTGGAAGGTTCTGGGGTCCGGACAAGAGGGGGGGGGGGGGTTGGTGTTAGACTGTTCCCATGGATACGGCTCATTCACTGTGATTATTATTTTTAAATTTTTTGCTTTGAGCTACAATATAGCACAGTCTGACAATATTACAGCCAAATTCATACTCGCTGTAAACATTACTTTGGCAGTATTGTAAAAACAAACAAAAACAAAACGGTCTTGTAATCTTTTTTTTTACATTTTTATTCACGAGGTAATTGTTCAAGTTTATTTGAAATAAATACTATTATTTGTCAAAATCTCTTGTGTTTGTATTCCAGATATAAATTTAAATCTTGGATAAGATTTAGAAGGGTAATTATGTCTTTAAATCTTCTCCTAGAGGGGAATTCAAATATAAAAATATTACATACAGCAAGAATAAATATCAGACAAGCCATTCTGTCATGAAAGGGTATACTACAATTAGTCTTAGGGCAACGGTTACTAAATACCTGAAAAAATAGTACGGTTTCTTTGGTTTAAATTGAGGGATGAACTGTATAACACTAAACTGAATAAATGAATGAATGAGTCATGCCTTAACTCACGATGGCCAGAATGTTTTGGTAATAACCAGCTCTTACAGTCACAACCCTGAATATATTCATGAGCAATAGTGCTCTTAAAACATGGCTGCCGAACTCATTTGGGCCCTTCTTTGTAATGGTAAATTACATCACAATTCCGGCCATGTGATTTAAGGATTGTAACAACAGGCCTGAACGCCGGCTGTTTGAACGCCATGTAGTCGGTGATTGTGCACCGACTTCCTGTCTTTCCCGGGAACTGTTTTGGGTAACGCAAGTGTGCCTCCAGACCTCCCTCGCATTTCTCTGCAGAGTAAACATGTTCATTTTATGCCCAAGCGGACGAGACGCCTGACAGCGAGATTCTCATTAAACATGATTCTGCCTATTATATTTAATGGCTTTTTATCGTAAGGTGATTTAAAAAGAAAAGGGGTGTACATTTGTTGCACCTGCTCCCCACAGTATGTAAGCCAGAGGTTTTTTTCCCACAGTAAAATATGCAAGACATCACATACATTGCCAAGCAACTGTTTATATAGAGTCTGATTAGATAGAATTTAAAATGTATTCCGTATTCTGTATTTTCCGTACGTCTGTTCCGAACAGGTGCAAAATAGCTGAATATTTGTGTTGCCACAACGTTAACAAAAGACCTGCAAAATCACTTGTACCAGGATTCAACACACCGCATGGAATTTCAAAAATGTCATTCAAAACACAGAACCACCCCAAAATACTGAAGATTATTTGAAAATAAAGCAAATCACTTGAGTGATTTCAAGTGCCTCCACTTCTGAATCTTATGTACGAAGGGCAGCATGCAAGAAGAGCTCATATCAGTTTTCTGGCTGGGAATTGATCCATGTATACGGTTAGAAGCCCTTTTGTGAATTGGTCGGTAAGACTAAAAGAATTGCAGTGCACTATGATCCGACAGATGTTTGGCCTTAGCACGTGTTCCCCAGCGATAGGGAACATACTGGTACTGAGGACAAGCACGCCTCTTTTGCAGTCACAGTCGCAGTCTCGCCGCTGCAAGGATTTGTAGCAGAAAACATAAAAAAGAACAGGATTAGCAACTGTCAGGATTAGCAAAGTTTCAGCCCCCCCCCGGGAGTAAACGTTCCAATCCTGAGAAACAGAAGAACTCTTCTTTTTGTAGACCCTTTTTTTTTTGTTGTTTTTAATGAACGGTTCCTTCCCCCCATGGACATCGTGCCGGAATGCAGGCCCGCCTCTTTCAATGAACACAGTCTGGAGTCGCTCATCTCTCCTGCCTCAGTTTGTGATGGACTAACTATTTCGGACTCGCCTATAGGAGAACAGGTGGTTGCCTATTGTTCCGCTGCCTCTGTATTGCTAACGTTAGCAGAACTCTACCCCCCCCGCTCCTGCATCTTTATCCTGTTTGGCGAACCCACCAGGGATGCGATCCATTACAGTTTTTTAGTTTAGTTTTTTTTAGATAATGGGCCATGCTTTGGTCAAACCTACAAGGACAGTGGAGTCTGTGTGTTTCATCACTTCCCTCCCTCGCTCGCTTGCCCAAACGTCCCAGACGACAGCCCCAACGTGGGGGGGGGGGGGGGAATTCAACTGGACGAGAATATGTGTAAGGAACACCGAAGTGTTGTAAAGATGGCTGTAAACGTTGGTACAGGAATGTTGGTGTGTGCCAGGCGAGGGAAGTGAAAACAAAACTGAAGCTTACTTCCAAAAGGGGGGAGGCTATTCCTCAGGCTAACATGCGTGCATGTGCATTTCGGTGCGTTTGCACACACCCGGAGTTGTGTTTTCAGCGTCTACTGACGTCTACTGACGTCTACTGACGTCTACTGATGCACGGGTCGATACTTCTTCAGTAAAACCGGCACCATCTCCCTTAAACGTAGAATGTCTCCCAAGCACGGTACGACAATCTTTCTGCTTTAGTATTTCTGCCTGTGATTTACACTGCAGCTGACGGTTTGGATTAAAGACAACGTAATTACACTCCCACCACTACCAGTTGCAGGTTGATTTTCCCTAACCGTGGAAGTGCAACTATGGAATAAGAGTCAACCTCTCTCCTCTGCTGCTGAAATGCGACCGTGGTCCCAGTGAGGTTCACACAGTGACACGTTTGCACAGCACACCGCTTCCCTCTTCATTAGCAGAGGGGTCACCAGGGGTCATATGGTGTCAAACGACAGCAGGAATGGCTGCTTGTGCTTTCACTGTCCGTCACAATCGACACACGCACGTTTGTGGCCCCGCCCTTTCGCGGTGCCCTAATGAGAAGTCTGCACGGGAAACAATACAAGATATACCAAGCAAAGTATCTATGTTCATGATGTGAACCGGATAACGGATAAAAAAAGGTTTATTTTGGAAAATGGAGGGCAACAGAGCCTAAGGCAAGGACACCAACAGATCGGCACTCAGTAGAACAGGATGTCTCTCTTAACCCATTAGAAAAAGCCCCCTGATGGGAGTCTTAAATACATGATGAAAATTGTGCCGCATGCCAGGGAGTTTAGAGAGGCAAGATGCAGGAAAATCTCAATCTCACACTGTAAATGACTTGAAATGTCTTCAAATGAAGCAAACTGCAAGTGATGACCTGTGGCAATCCCACATTATTTAATTGTGTCAAATTGAATTCTGACTCTTAAGCGTTCTTTGAAATTGATTAACCATAGCTTATAATCACACTTATAGTAGATATATAATAATAACGACATTAAACATTCAGCTTAAACCAAACACGGACATACCAAATATTCAAAGTTGAATAATAATTTAGTCAAAACCAGAACCTAGATTACATCACATTGACCATTGCTGTATGCAAACAAATTGTAATACGGTTTACTATGTTTTCATATAGTAAATCACTTCCTATATGTTCTTTATAACAACAATGGCAGAAAAGAATCATATATATATATATATATATATATATATCATAATCATAATTGTGGCCGATAGGAGATTTTGAAAATATTTTTTATTTAGAAAGGATTATAAGAATTCCCCTAAAACGGTGTACGGTTTTAAATATATTTATTTATTCCAGTCAGGGGAATTGATGAGCTGATGATTCAACTTTGATGATTCAAATTCATAGAGGTTTTGAGAGATGCTCCCTCCACTCAATGCATTTTTCAAAGTTTACAGTCAGTCGGGTGATCTCATCGGATTTCTGTATCGAACACAATGGACATATTATCTGAATAAATACATAACCCTGGGCTACAGTACATGGATGGTATGAGCACCCAGATATGAATCCAGTTATTTTCAACACCATGTTTGTTTTCACAGAGGTGCACTTGCATTCAGCGCACAGTTCTTGTTCCCTTATCCGTGAGAGTATAAAAACGCCCGAGATTTGGGCCCAGCTGACGTAACCGCAGTGTGCAGTTAGAAGCTCAGAGCGCAGCTCGAGAGCTTGGTGGGAAGACTGCAGACAGATTTCCCCCCTCGGTGCGCCCTTAGACTAAACAGATGGCAAGAAAACCAAATACAGCGCAGCTTTTCAAACACGGAGCGCTGACCACAAGTTCACCTGACGGGGTCCTGACCCAGTCTACACACGTGTTAAAACCGCTCCCTCTCCCTTAGTCGGCAGGGGCTGAGGCGTGGGGGACCAAAGAGCACGCGGACCCGAAAAAGGACGAAGGAGAGGAATGGGACGCGGTTCACCCCATCCTGCCTGCCGGGTCTCAGGAACTTTATGAAATCACATCCTTCGGGAACGTCACGGACGGGGTTGCAGATGCCTAGACAAAGGAAAAGGAAAAAGAAACAGGCGAACTCCAAAAGGAAGTCCTTAATACATTGCTCTGACATTGTGGCGCTTGCCCTTAAAACATATTATACCCAGCCGGGCAGCGGTCATTTTGCATGACCACGCAGGACTATAATAAAAACTAGAAGCACGCAGCAGACAGAGCTAGAGATGATATACTTTTGTCATCCGGAGAGGGGGGGGGGGGGGTTGGCGTTAATGACAGACTAACGGGTCCCAGTAGGAGGAAAAGCACAGAGAGACCACAGAAGGGAATGTCACTGTGGGGGAAAAATTGGCCAAGGCTGGGGGGTTGGTGGGATTCTGTTCCGATTCATCTCAGTTGCCAGAGTTTTATTGTGGGAAGGGACGCTGGGATAGTGACCAGAAAGGCCGACGTTTTAAATCAAGCACGGAGCCGGCACTTTCGTTTACCTAACCCCAAGTCACACCGCCGAGGGTCGCAAAGTTCAGCCCCTCTGTCATATAAGGCGACACAGAGCTGACAAAGTCCCGTTGGCATTCAGCACTTGGTGTGTCAGTGAGGACCAATAAACAACATTTTATGCTACCGTTGTGCACATATAGCTTCTCAAAGGAATTCTGACAACTCTGAGGTCGGCAAATATTATCACGTATTCCTCAGTACTTGCTCATACCTTCAGAACGCGTAACGTTTGTTTACTTTTGGAAGCACAGAGCGCTAGGACGGTGATTTATGAATATTGCGATGAATTGCCGTAGCTGCATAATTTACATTTTCTGCATAGTTGATTCTTAAAAGCCATTCCCTTAAAAGCGAAGGAAGTTTGCAGAGCAACGCAGTGGTACCTACTGGAGCTTGGTATATTCGACAGGTCTGAAGAAGGCTTAATGTTGTTTGTTTGAAATGTTTTCTTCTCACCCCAACCCCCTCGGTGCTCCGTCACTGACGCGCTTCTGTTTGTTTTGACGGACATCCGAGCTAACCTTGGTTCTGACTACTGTCTGCTCCCGTTCTCTCCATGCCGTCAGCCCTGGACAGCGCAGACAGGAGTGGGCACCGTTGAAAAATCGACAGGCCTCACAGTGCGTTTTCACCCGTCGAGTCAAGAAGGTTTGGACCTGGACGAAAGTGATCGAGAGGTCAGCGATTCATTGCTTTCGTCCTCCCCTCTGGTGGCTTCTGTAGACGTTGGTAAGGGGATGCTGATCTGACCCAAACATAACCGGGGTTGACCTTGTATTAGAGGACCCTTTTAGGAATTTGTTATTAGTAACAAAAGTCATTCAGTCATTTCTAACTAGGGACCAAATCAAAGCGATGATAAAGAGGCGACGTGCAGAGAGATCTTTATTCACATCACAGGAATAACAACTTATCATAATGTGGTACAAAATACCATACTTTCTTAAAGTTGCAGCCGTCAAAAAGCTGTTGAAGAAATGCATTCATTTTGTGTATCAAATAAATGAAGGAATCAATTGAAAATAATTATTTAAATCCAATATAGAGCAATGGAATCCTTAATTCCATTGCTAGAACAATGGAATTTTCAAACACCCATTCAAAAGTTCATGCCAAAATCAATACGAATAATCAAGAAACCCAGTAGAACATGATATCTGGTTATGGTGACTTCCTAGTCGTCCTAAATTTTATCCACAAACATTAAAAATTGTAAATTGTAATTGTAGTTTCCCTTTTAGGCCGTACACCATAGATTGTGTGAGAGCCAGCACTGGGACAATTCTCAGATGCTGATAATCTCACCTTCAGAAATTCCTGGTATGTTTATTTTTGCAAAACTGAGCATTTGTGTCAACTGACCAAATTACACGCGTTTTCCTGTAGGCATTAGCTTGAGAAGCAGTCTTCAAAGACGGATCCCGCAAATAAAACCAACACAATTTGTTTTTCAGAAACATACTTTATAGTTGATGTCAAAGACAAACGTTAAAGCAAAGTTCCAAGTAAAAGTTCAGTTTTGTAACAACGGAAACAAAACAAACCAAAACAAAAATATGTTTTTCATACATTTGCAAACCAATGAATTGGTCTTAAACCACAGTGGTCACAGATATTACTGGCTGAATTGGGTCAGACAATCTGAAGATGACAGGCCTGACAGACATCTGGAATACGCCCCCTTTGAAGGCTCCAGATGTTCTGTGTACACTCTCCACCTCACCAACTTCCCACCCGACCCTCAAAACATTCCCAGAAAAAAACCCCCAGGCAGAAGTTTTGTAATTCGTGTAGCCTACCTAAAAAGTTTTCTACATAAATACAACAAAATCTATTGTTTGTATGCACAAGTGCTAGATAAAGATTTTTGTAAAATATTTAAATGATTAAAGAAGGTGATTTTTAAATTTTTTTAAATTTTGTTTTTAAACGATTAAAAAGCACATCCATTGGAGTTTTGAAGACACAAATTAGCATCTTGCTTCCTTTACTCCTCTGACAGAAATCAAGAAAAAATTATAATAATAAAAATTAAAAAAAAGAATCGGTTTAAAATAGTTCGGACCTCCAGTGCTCTTTTTCTGTTGTGCAAATATGTTACAAGGACAGAAAGGCATGCCAACACACAAACCATGCACAGAACTACAAAGATGGTGAAGGACTACATTGCAAAAAAGAAAAGAAGAAAAAAAGAAAAACGAAAACCACAATAAAAAATAAAAAAACCCCAGGCCTCCCAAATAAACAAACAACTGCCATAAGGCCTGGTTTTATGGCCAATAATATGTTATGAAGGGCAAATGTCAAAGTTGAAAGGGGGAAGAAGGAAAAATAAATAAAAAGGTGACGGAATGCTTTCTTTATCAACCGTGAACAGGAAAAGGAAAATGGCTGTCTGGTTGCCCTTTTCAGAAACCAGACAGAAATACCTGTAAAAACAAAAACAAAAAAACAAATCCCAACTAATCAAATAAAAATGGAGAAGAAAAAGATAAACGGTTGACGACAACGATTACAGCTCAGACAGGTATTACCAAAAGGTTCTGGGAAAGCTCTCGTTAACTGACCCCTGGGTGCCACCACAGCGGCTGCTCAGCAATGCATCTGTTAACGTTGCGACGAGGCTGAATCAATGTTGTGGGAACGCTATGGTAACAATTAAAGTAACAAGTAACAATTAAAAAAATAATAAAATAAAATGGAATGGATTTTGGATGGGTAAAATATGAAGGAACATCTGGCACAGGGTGTTGCCAGCAGAGTGTAAAAGACATGGGTGACTTGGAGGGCGACTAGGATTGGATGACACTAGTCATACGTCCTCGCGGGATTTGTAGCGACAAAGATAATTGCAAAGATGCATTATCACAACTAGCAATTTCAGATTGCGATTGAAAATTTTAAAGGAATGTCTGATTTATTATGATAGGGCTGTCTCAGGAGCTCTTCGTAAGTGCTTGGTGGGAATTGGGCAGGTGGAGGCTGACGTAGTCACATAAACCATAACATTAAGCTGATCTCTGTCTCCGCCTAGCACTCGATTGCATGTTGCTTTTCTGTATTTCTCGATCTCATGCTTCAGAAAGAGCTGGTATTCTACTCTCAGGAAGTAAGGCAACAAATATGGAAGGGGAAGAGGAAAAGTTATAACCGGATTTTAATGAATGGTAAACACCGTCCCAACTGCTTTTTGTTACGGTGTTCAAAGCATCATTTGGACAAAAACACCGCATGCTGTCCTGGGGCCAGTTGTACTAGGTCCAGATTTTTTATTAAGCCGTGTAGTTAAAAAGACCAACACCGGATTATTTTACCATTCAGCCAAAATTCAGCAAACATGCTTACGCTGTAGCAGGCAAATTCTGTGGCTCCTGAAAACATCTGCTACAGCAGTCAGAAAGTTAGCGATGGTTGTACGTTTGGGGTGGGGGGGTGTGGGGTGGGATATCACTCTGTAATTTGGAGTATGCTGTGGTCAGGTGAAGGCTAACCAAAAACTTAGGACACAGTGAAGTACTTCTTTAAACTGAAAGGAGCATCTTTTCCACAAACCAGGGCATTAAAAAACTAAAACAAAACCCCCCAACACTGAAATTCACCATCTGGTACAATATCATATACCAACGGGTATAAAGTCAAATGCCTCGAACCATACGCTGACCACCATATCCTCCATTTTCACATAGTGATGTCATGCTGCAGTGCGAGGAGTACCTCCAGTTCCCCCTGACCCAGGACGACACTGTCATAGGGGAGACAGTCATTCAGGAAACAAACAAGGATAAGGGTTGAGTACAGTGCTGTCAAGTGGGCCAGACATGGGAATACCCTGCCGAGCTGGAGATATACGGGCGTATCACTTCACAATGATTTTTTATATATATATATATATATATTTATTTATAGATTTTTAATTTATATAAGTCTACTATGAACAGAACATATAGTAAATACACAATTGTTGGAATCATTATACAAAGTAGAAACACCTGGCCCTTCCTGAAGCACGTATAAGCTTTACATTTTCTAAGAAACAGAACAAAACGCTCACTAAATTCTCATGCATTAAGAAATTTCAACTGTACAAAAAGAAACAAAACTTCTAAATAAGAACCGCGGGGAAAGAAATGTGGAAAAAAAGAACAGGTCAGAGACACAGATGTGAGAAATGGTCAAGCCATAATGGGCAAGAGAGGAAAACGGAGTAATGTAAAAATATAGCCACGCTTAAGAAACACTCGCTTTTCACTTTTTCACTACAAAACATGGAGAACAATGTGCACAACTGATCATGATTACCAAAATAAATGACGCTTAAGGTAGTTGCCAAGAGTTTAAACACGAGCTGGGATTTTAATCAGGCTAGAGAATTCAGTAAGCCCAGCCTCTGTTGTCAGTACTGCAGATGTCAGACCGAGTCAAATTGAATAGTTTGTTTACAGTGTGAATATCTGTGCACATACATATATGTCTACTACGTATAAAGCTTACTTATGCAGCCACCAAAGTGTAGTTTTTTTTAAAATATACGTTCACTTTCCACATCCCATGCAGACTGTCAGAGGTTGGTTTTTCTATAAGCCCACAGGAGCGGTTTTGCCAAATGTAGCCGGTGTAAAACGAGGTCACGTGACTACCGGGTCGGAACATGCTCAGTAGCGTTTGACACAGACCAAAACATAGCCCCGTTTTGTTTGTTCGCAATAGTCTGGGTAAGGGCTAGATGGCAGCAAATGTCAATCAAAGAGAAGATTCACCCGAAGGTTACGGATTTGGAGACAAAAGAGCTACATCCAAAATGGTGGAATCAAAGGCCATATATGGAAAATGTACAATCGACAGCGTAGCGTGTTGTGTTGATTGTTGTTTGCATTTGTGACCTAGCCGACACTTGACTTCCTTTGCACACAAGCGTCTACATTGGAGTAGTTTAAATGGGTTCCTCCCCCCC
>JAOVYW010000031.1:1758066-1769448 GCA_025775045.1 Hiodon tergisus
CCGGGGAGCAGGCTGTGGTCTGTAAAATCCTGTCCCGTGCTGAGATACCGGGGAGCAGGCTGTGGTCTGTAAAATCCTGTCCCGTGCTGAGATACCGGGGAGCAGGCTGTGGTCTGTAAAATCCAGGCTGAATTGGGTTTGGTTCCTAAAGCTTACACATTCCTCCACTAAGTGTAAAGCAAAAGACAAAGTTTCTCTCCCTCACCATTCAAGGCCAGGTGGAACCCGCTGCCTATGACTTCCTGTGACTGCCTGTGACTTCCTGTGACTGCCTACGAATGGAGTAGTCTTTTTTACCATCCTGTGCCTGATGCACAGTTTGAGGTTCCCCTGTCCTGCTTATTCCAGCATTCTTTTCTGCCAGCAAACCTTGACGGACCTGTTCCCTTTGGTGGTGTTTATGAGGGTAGTCCACAATTTGTAACAAAGCTCAGAAGACCACCAATGATCGACTTTTTTGACTTTCTTAGCATTCCTGATTTCTTTCATTTTCATTATTCCTGATTAGGCACCCCTTGTCCCGGCAGTTTGACTGAGACAAGAGTATTTTATCAGCCTAAAGACCTCGGCTTTGTTTCAACAAAGTTGTTCAAACAATATGCACGGCTTTCAACTTTTTAAGACAGTTGTTTTAGTTGACCACCTTCCTGAATGCATCCGTCTACACCACAAGCGCCTATACTCCAACACTAATTAAACTAATTTGTAATTGTTATGGAAATAGATGTATCTCAGCCTTTGTGAAGATTGTCCGTTAAGGTGCCCAAAGAATTCAGTCAAAAATTGTACCTGTCAGTCAGTCCTTCCTCCATTACAGGGGGAATATATTTATGAGAAAACCACAGGCCCTTATATGGGACACCAAGGAAATACTTATTCAGCAGATTTAAATTTCAGTAGTTTTACAGCAGTTTATATCCTTTAAACAATGCCTTGAGTGTCACAAAACGACAAACAAGTAAACAGATTAGATTAAGAGTTAATGATGAGGTGCTTTTTAGTTTGTTTAATAGCTGAAACTTTAAACTTTTAATGAACAAAACAGTTAATTTTGAATCTGGTTGCCAGCTTTCTGCTTCACACTCTCTGACAAAGCAGCCGGCTCCTGCTTCACACTCTCTGACAAAGCAGCCGGCTCCTGCTTCACACTCTCTGACAAAGCAGCCGGCTCCTGCTTCACAGAAACGCTGACCCAGCTACGGAATCCAGTTTGATTCTATGGGTTTTTATAAGAAAACTCCCCACATCTGATTAGAAAAAGATAAGAAGGGGGCTAACCTGCTTGCATTTCTGGGAGTGGAGCAGTAGGTTGATGTATTGCTTGTGTTACGCAGCTTGCAACAATAATAAACAATTTTGACAGTAGTGCTGAATACCATTTCTGTCCAGTGGTACCAAAGCCAAAATGTTTCTCTCTGCTCTTGTGACACAGAACATAAATCAGCTCTGTGACGGTTTCGACAAAAGAACCGGCCTGATCAGTGCTCCCTGGCTGCAGTAACAAAATGCAAAAACCAAAGCTCCCAACAAGTGGTTGGTTTTTGACAGATTCATGTTTCAACCCGAGGCAGAACCAAGACCCCTCTGACAAAATAAAATAAGCCACCATCAGAACATGGTTTGCAATTTTAGGTCAAAATCCTGATTTAATCCCAGCCTGACTAAAGCTTTCTTGTAAGCTGGTCAAAGTAAATGAAGGGCTTCGTGCTTTGGTTTGAGGCCTCAGAATGATTTACAACCTAATTACATACAAAGCCTTCACTGTCCTCTGTAGGCCCCTGTGTAAGTTTCTCCAGTGCAACAGGGCCTTGACCAAATCAAAACCTGAACCCACCCACTAATCAAATGCTAGAAACCCATAACCAATGGCTGAAACCTTTCACACAAAAAAATCTTACAGGTAGAATTGGGTTGAAATTTGTAATTCTGGATTCGGTCAAAGTTATGATTTGGTGTATTTCCAAGTAGGAAAGAACTCATTGTTACAAAAGTACAGCTTCACATAAGACAATCCCATCATTACAGCTGGCTCTATGGCTGACAGCACAAAAAAAGCACACTTTTTCATTACTGTCTCTGCCATGTAAACTGGAGAACACAGGCTCCACATTACTGTCTCTGCCATGTAAACGGGAGAACACGGGCTCCACATTACTGTCACTGCCATGTAAACGGGAGAACACGGGCTTCACATTACTGTCACTGCCATGTAAATGGGAGAAAACGGGCTTCACATTACTGTCACTGACATGTAAACGGGAGAGCACGGGCTCCACATTACTGTCACTGACATGTAAACGGGAGAAAACGGGCTTTACATTACTGTCTCTGCTATGTAAACAGGAGAACACGGGCACCACATTACTGTCACTGCCACACTTCTGGTGGTTATGTTGTATTCTATTACGTCATGAGTTCTGTCATATTGACCGTAGAGAAAAACCTGTTCTCCAAAAAGGGATGTCAGAACAGACACTATTGAAGAAAAGTGTTCCAATAAGTGAAAAGGTACTCAGAATCAAGACATTTTAATCCTACACAGTCCAGAAATGAAGAGAGTAACAGAGATTTTAGTGGTTTTGCCCACTTAATTAAATCACCCAGCTAACTTATGATGTCTCGTGTAAAATTATTGTGGTCGATTTGAAGCAATGCCAGTGAAGTATTGTCTGAGTCTGTAGTCCCCAAAAACACTACATGATGAAATGTGGAAGAAAGGCTTTGTGATCACCACAAGCCTAATTACTTACTTTGAGAGCTACACTTGTTGTTATGGCATCACTCGCCCCTTCTGAGATTCATTCAGAGGCCTCCTTTTGGCCCAAATTCTGCATACATGAACAGCTGCGGATGGGACTCGACATAGGTCGAAAAAGTGTGTGTTAGGCTTTCAGGTCGCAGTTGAACTGTGCATATCCATAGCTACGCCACAGACATATCTGACTGATAGACACACTGACCTAAATATAGACCAGCTACAGGCATATACATAGTTGTATGCATTTAAATGAATATATACATACCGATAAGAGATCACACGTTGTGATTGACTTTAGGTGGCTGCTAAAATGTTAGACAAAAAAAGACAAATGGATATGACATGCATTTAAAAACAGGCATATGGGACAACAGTCTTGGCAGTGATATACAGTAAGTGTCCCAAAGACGTGATAAATAAGATTTACGCTGCCGTGTAGTTCCTCTAATCACAGCACTCGATCAGTCCCCCAGCTGTGAAATCCAGTAATGCATGCCGCGGATGAGCTGTGAAAACTGGGATCCCTAAAGCTGCACAAAGTCAATTTGTAAGGAGACGGGGGAAAGAGTGCATAGAAACATTCGATTAATAAAAAGTGATAAATAATGTATTATTTCACAGTCCCATTATGTTTGTGCAGTACTTCTTAACTGCAGATAGAGCTGGCTTCTTGTTAAAACAAATCCACTGGTTTTCATTATTACTCTCATAGAAAAGCAGCGTTGAATCCAAAGGGAATTTATTTAAGATGCGTTGCTCCAGGGAAGGAATGGTGATGGGAACAGATATATCCCTCATAATTCTCTATTATTTCACAAAAGATTTCAGCTTCTTTGATTTTTTTTTATACCAGACAATCCAACTTCTTTCATATGAGATTTCTTATTTAAATTTCACACACTAAAGGATGTAAAGATTTGCATTAGTGCATAAACTTGGACGCACATTCCTCCCAATAAGGCTCCAGTCTATTGAGGGGCTTGACAAAAGGACACAGAGCACGCTAAAAATAAATCTAACTTTAAATTAAAACACGGCTGAGCTCCAAGCCATCTGAAAGTAACCACTTTGGATAAGGAGTTGGCCACAAATCAAATTCACAATATTCTCAAAGAAAAAAAGTTAACTTCCAAACTGGCCCTTTTTGACTGGTTCTGATGAATGCGCCCAGAAACATCAGATGGCTCCGCTCAGACTACAGGAATCCCTGCTGCCATAACAAGCTTGGTGATAAATCTTCAGACAACGACTTTACATCTCACACTCTGCATATTCTGGAGAGATCCACTTTATCAGTGCTCATGTTCTTTCATTTCATGCCTGACCTTGCCTGAAAAGTCAGGAGGAGAAATCTCAGGAGTTTAGCTCTCCCCTAATTCGGGGGGAGGGGTTTTGATTTAAGGAGGTCCAGCAGTTAAAAATGTATTGTATGAACAATGAGACCTCTCTCTATCTCTGACATTGCTCAGCACTGCTGAGTTTTTTATTTATTTCAGCAGTCTGAGTCATGTATGAGCAGATGTATGAATATGGTAAACAATATAAGCAATCAAACCAATACGAACAAAAAAACAGCGTTTCAAATAATTCTCTAATATATCCAGAATAACAAAGGTTCACTCAGAAGTTGATAATGGAACTGACAGTGACATCATTGGACAGTTCCGTGGCAGTTACTCTTTGAGGGGGAAAAAGCAAAGCCCATCTATTTATGTGGGCGCCTTTGATACACAAGAGCAGTAAATAAGAGTAAACACTTACAAACAACACAAACCCACCCGTCGAGCAGCAGTATAATCAAACAAGTTCCAGAGAAAGATATGTTACATACCGTTGATGTGATTTATTAAGGCCCGTTCGGGGAGCCATTAAAGTGACCCACACTGTCATAACAAAGAGAGTGACAATCTAGTGACCTAGATTCGTGTTTAAAATAGAGAATGTCTGTGCACTTCTTTTTCTTACACCAAAAAAAAAACAGCGTGCCCTGTCTTGGTATGATTTCCGAAATGCCAAACTGGGCCGTCGTGTCAGTCTGGGGTGTCAGTTCTTCCAAGGGCGAGGACCGAGCTGCCGTCCCCATGTGGGCATAAGCACGCTAGCTTACCACAGCACCATGCGTCGTTAGACTGCCAGCTGCAGAGACAGGCATCGAATCCTCGTACAAATCAGAACTGGATGAAAAATAAACCAAGAGAAAAAAAAGGTTGGCTGCCAAAATGGAATTCTGCAATGCTGTAAGATTAAGAAGCGTGGCTATGAACACACTGGACTACAGAAAGAGAAACAGACAAACTCCTGAAAGAAAACCAAATATTTTAAAATGTGCGATGTGAGAAGTGAGATTTGAATAAATGTATAATAAAATACAAAAGTTACTCTTAATCAACATTCACCAAGCCAAAGATATTGGGACATTGTTTACATATTGTGAGTTGCACCACAACAAAAAATGATTTAAAAAAACACAATTCAGTGATATCCGCTTTGAACTGTGTGATACCCTGTAAGCTGCAGGCCACACGGAGATATGTAACAGTTTCTCATTAGCAAATTAATTACATTTCCAGCATGTTTCCAGCAAGTTCTGGCAAGCTTATGCTTTTTTATAATGTACAGAGCTGGCTGAAGAGTTTGACACCTTATACAATGGCAACATGTCCAAGTTTTAACAGAGCACAGCGGATAACTGTTAATGAAGAGGAGACCCACTACTTTCAGAAATGAAACAGGAAACCAGACGTAAGCAATATGAGACCGTAAGGTTGTGTAACCAGGGCCTGAATATTTCCTGGATACAGTGGCCTACACAGCGGCACTTAACTCACTTTAGCACATAAATGGAAGGGAAAACACCATGACATAGGATTTTTGATGTGACTTAAAATTAGAGTTCAGTGACCAAATTAAATTTTAAAAATATATATAAATAAAAACCCCTTATACATTGTAGTACCAGGGATTTGTTTTCACTTTTACACTGTAGGACCATGGATTTGTCCTCCATTATACACTGCAGGACCAGGGAAATGTCCTACCTTATACACTGTAGGACCAGGGATTGGTCCTCCCTTATACACAGGTAACGTTGGTAACAGCTCCTTCTAGTGGCCCAATGTGGCATTGTTTTCAACGACGTAGACGTATTATATTGCAGCCAAATACTTGCTCCCATGAAACATCAATACAGATAAGACCAGGACATAAGTGAAAAAAGTGTTTATGTCCAACGCAAATCTCACCTATTGTCGCAAACAAGATAAGAGCACATTTCCACCGTACATTTTAAGAACTGTCACCGTTTTAGACATAGAGCAAAGGTCTTATCAAAACCACATAAGGGTACTGAGACATGCATCGCCTACCTCTTTAATAGAATCTCCTCGCCTCTCTGAAATGCACGCTTTCAAACCCTCTGTTGGCCATCTTTACATTAGAAGTTGCTCCAATAGATAGAACAGGTGCAAGCTTTAAAACCGAGCTATTTTTAGAGTGAAAAAGACAGCAACTGTCACAGTTATCTAAATACAATGCGGCGCATGGTGGTGGCCCCTTCTTCAGAAGTTCAAAACCATACCTTTCTATCTCAGTCTGAGCTCCAGCTACACCGTCATGCCTCATAGACCACAGCTGGATCAAACTCCTTATACAATCTGTAATATATGCGGACAGGGGTTAAACAAACATATACACATGGCAACAAACTAAAACGATTAACAGTGTGAATAAAATTTAGTTTGTTTGACTTTTTTATTATTATTATTAATCCTGAACTGAAGCGTGTCTGGAAATGGTGCAGACTGCGTTTATCATGAAAGACCAAACAGGCTTTCAGGTTATGTTATTCGTGTGTAAACAATAAGACTTTTTTTTCCCAGCACTAGACATGACTTATAAACTTATTTTATTTAAGGATCGTGTTACATAAATAACTTTGAAATGTTAGTTTTTTAACTATAGCATATATATATAATGCTCTTTAGACACACACGCGTATGTGTGTGTGTGTGTGTATGTAGTATATATATATATATATATATATATATATATATATATAGTGTGTGTGTGTGACGTCGATAAAAGTTGTGTTCGTCGTGACTATCAAAGACGTAACCTGGCAGCCTATGTTCACTCCAGTTATGCTGTGCAATACTCCGGGAAGACGTATACATGGTAATTAAAGCTTTCGATCACGTCATCGAAACGTCGTATTTACTGTTTTCATCCAAGGATTTTTTTTTTTTTTTTTAATCGTGGCTGCGTCGGTTTCATGTAAGCCGTTCTCCTTGGCATTGCTTTCGCCTGCAGCGTGAAAGACTGCGATTCCACTGCGAAAAAAAATGGAAACGTGCCAGGACCCGCCCTGGAACCAGCACCTTACCGAGAAGACAAGTGCGCCTCCCATCACCGCTGTTTGGCTTATTCATAGTTAGGGGTTTGGCTGTTTTTAAAAAGGCAAGCCTACTCTCAAGTTGATCAGTCTGCTTAGAAAAGTTCTCCAGAGGGAAAGTATTGGAATCAGTTTCAAAAAGGAGTAAAGTCCAGATTTTTTTGCTAAAGATTTGTCTTGCTTGCAGACAGGACACCATTTATATGAAAAAATAATAGCTTTGTGCATTCCCCTATGTGGTAATATTGAACTATTTTTAACTAAACAATTTTTTTTAAGAAAGGAAGAGAAAAATTCCTCTCTCTCTCTCTCTCTCTCTCTCTCTCTCTCTCTCTCTCTCTCTCTATTGCAGCTTAATATTGAACACAGAATAGTTTAGTTATTATACGGCTATACAGGCTCTGAAGAGAAAAGCACAGGTGCGTGCGGATGCTCGCCTTTCTCATGGCTTTATCTGCTAGCTTTAATATCTGATGATCTGACGCAAACAAAGCCTCTTTTACTAACACAGCACTGAATTATTTTCATATTGTGAGGTAGTCTTTTGAAAGAAAAAAAATGATATGCGGGTTTTTTTTATTGGTAACATTTTTATTGGGACTCTCACGGAGTTTGGGGTCTTACGTCCCTTGCGAGCCGTGTGATCAGAAAGCTCTCTCAATGTGCCCTCCGGTCCCCGTCGGCTGCCAGCTCGTGAAGGAACCGGGCTGCGGCTGCTGTCTGACCTGCGCTTTATCGGAAGGTCAAGCGTGCGGCGTATACACCGGAACGTGCACTCACGGGCTCCGCTGTTTGCCTCGGAACGGAGAAGAAAAGCCGCTTCACGCCCTTCTCCATGGCAGGGGAGTGTGCACCAATGAGAAAGGATATAAACCGCTCCATGCCGCGATAGGTGAGTAGCCTACATTATTGTAACGGACAAAGAAGAATGTTTGCTATGTAGATTATAATGGAACAATTCATTCTTATTAACAATAATGTAACGACAATCAAGTTGTTGCACAGCTATTAACATGCAACTAGTCAGAAGAACAGGTTTAAGAGTACATTAGTACATGCCTTTACCCTATGCAATACAGTTGAATTTGTCAGGTTTAGCTTGCTACAAATATATGTCTTTAACTTTAGAATATAAACCACATTTATTTGTTTGAATATATGTTTACAGTTTGTTCACACTATTTCGCCAGCGTGCATTTAATTTTCTTTTCGTCTGGTCGTCTTCCGTGTTCCTTGGTGGTGGGTTTTCATTTCTCAGCTGAGAAAAGTTTACAATTCGGTTTTCCAATTTCCTATCAGTTTCCAATAATCAAAATACAAATTATTTTATGTACAATGGAAATTATTCTTTAAGTAATCCTTAAGTATATCCGAATACAAGTGTCCACAGGGGTTACAAGTGTTTGTTTAACCAAGAACTGAACTTGTAACGATATCAACAAATACTTACTATCTACGCGGTGTCACACTATTAACATTTGGTCAGTAAGATAAATCCGTGGTTCAGCGTACCTGAAGAAGGGCAATACCGAAGATCGTTTCGGTTTCAGTGATTAAACGAAATGAATATGAGCTTCAGCAGCCGAAATCCAGAAAATTAGTACATATGTTAAGATTTACGTTAATCTTTAACGTTTTTCTGTTTATAATTGGCTTGTCTTTATTAATCCAGACGGACACCAATGTATGTGTAGATATTCGTTACATCTCTTTCTTTACCATTAAAACAAATGTCTAAAACGCTACGCATATAAATTTAAAATAACTACGAAAAAACCTGTAAAAGGCGCTTTTTTTTACTTAACAGGAATTCTTTGCGAATGTAATCAATTTCCAGTTGTCTGATACACAAACATATTGGTTGGCTAGCTAAAGTTCCTTCACATCTACACGCTCATGGTTAACAGATTTTATTCACTTACTATGGGTGGCAATGAACATGGTTTTTACAGTTGCATATAGCATATAAATGTCCCAATTGAATAACCTGGGGATTTCCTCCTGCCTCAATTTAGGTTTATATTTTGAGAGTCAGATTACTGTTCAAAGATTAGATCTGATGTGCGTGTGCCTGTATAGTGGGGGAGAAATCAGATTGAGTTGAGTTGAGAAGGTGGCAAATTTTAATGACAAATGCATGGACCAACCCAGTGATTTAGGGGCAAAAATTATTTAACAGTCTGTGTGAGGCAACAACAGTAACATGCCTTCTTTTACATACAATGTTTTGCTTTGCAGTTATTGGGGTTCATTTTACATTTATCCACAAACCTGGATGCTCACAGAAGTAATTCAGGCTAATTCCTACAAAACGCTGTCACAAACACTTGCTATTTCACAACTGCTCACAGTTCTTTGTGCTTTTGTCCTCACATTTTCTTGTGAGAGGACCCTGGTTGAAAACCAGTGGTTTTTAATAGCTTGGGAGCACCTTTCTCCCTTAGGGCTATGCATGAAATGGCAAGACTGATCTATATTAAACACTTCATTCGTCATTGACAGCAGTAGACATCTAAGAAGTGGTTATTTCTCCAGGTTATCTAAAGACAGGGCCCTTTTCTCCATCTCTCGATCCTCTTCTCTCTTGGTGAAGCTTGTTAACCCTAATAAAGCCTGCAGTGCTGTGAACACACGGCCCTCTCGCAGTGATTCAGCAGAACGTTTTTGGAACACGGTCTGCCAGGCCCTGTATTTAGCATGGTGCTTCTCATTTCCTGTGGGATTCCGTTTCAGCCCAGTTTTACCAGCTTGGCAAGGGTGACACAGGGAGGTCAAATGTCCCCGACCATGCTGAGAGAGAGAGGACACCACTGAGTGGGGATTAAAGACAGCCATCTCCTGTCTGTTGCTAATTCATTCTGCTGAGTATTGTCCCCAGGACGGCAGAACCCTGCCACCAGATCAGGATATATTTGATTAAATGCCTTACATTCTCATCCTCATCTGGTTGTACGTCCCATGAGTTACGTGCTTAGCTGGAATTGCTTAGTGATGAAATATCGTAAGCTGAAGGCAAAGTGAATCCAGCCTAGCTCCCTGTCAGATTATGTGTGTGCATACAGGAGAGGGGGCTCTTGTCAGTTTAGGTGACTGGCACCCTTAACAGTTACAGTGTCAAACAGTGTTGTAAACTGCTTTGGGCTTTTGTCATTTGTCTAGCTTTTGGTTTTGTGACCCTCTGGAAAGGGTCTGGACCTCTGCTCTGATGGCGGAGACCCGGCCGATGTGGGGCGCGTCCCGGCCGATGTGGGGCGCGTCCCGGCCGATGTGGGGCTGGGTGTATCTCAGCCCGGGGAGCTGATGCCAGCTGATCTGACTTCTCAGTGGCAGTCCCCTTTGCCTCCCAACTTGTGAAAGAGTGCTGTGTTTGAGCATATCGCCCCTTGCCAAGAAAGGGAGAGATGATTAAAAAGAGATTCCAGATCGAGAAAGTTCGACTGGCACAAGAACAAGAACGCTGCGCTTTGTGAGCACAGTGCGGTTAAGAGGAGCTTTCTCCCGGCACAAAAGAGCAGCTACGTGTATGCTTTTGTCTCAGCCAGTGAGGGTAACGTATTCCCACTTTGTTTTAGTCTTACACAGTGTCTGCCATCAATATGGGATCACAGGGCAAATCATTTGTAACAAGTTAGTACATCTGTGTCATTTGCAGACGTCCTTGGAGAGTTGACAGAAATCGGCAAGTCACCCACAAATTTGCTTGCGTAAACCCATAGTAGCTTCACTCTAAAAACTAACTAGGAGACTGCAAAAAAAACTAAAATGCATTGATGGCAGAAACTCACAACTAGAACTAAGGCATGCAATACAAATATTAATGCTATTAATATTGTTGGTGCTTGATATTTCTACTTGAATTCTGATGCGTTTGGTCACAACCACTACAGGTCATTATTAGTAGGCCTAAATGTTGTAAAACTACCTTGTCCACTTTATTTCTAAAGTCGACATCTGCCATACTTATTTTCAAAACACAAAACAATTCACAAGCACAATGATGTGTCATCTCTTGTTCATAACGTATGTAGGTCATGTGCCAAGTGTACAGCAGACTCTGGGGGAAATTTTTTACCTAGAAAAACTAGTAAACAAAGATTTGTGATTTTTGCAGGTGAAAATTACCTTCCGTGGTCGGATTGTAGCCCATGATGTCGTCATCGGCAACTGCGAAATATTCCAGACGAGATTGGGGGGGGGGGGGGGGGGGGGGGGGGGGGGGGGGGGGGGGGGGGGG